>VZTD01002729.1:458234-738200 GCA_013397725.1 Rhagologus leucostigma
GTCGTCTCAGAACTGATTTTTCAGAGACATCAGCAGGTAAGATCTTTCTTGTCTTTTAACTTCTCTTTATGTGCCCTGTGGGGGTTGGGTCTTTTTTTGTTTTGATTTGATATAGGTTATTTTGGGATTGGTTTGTTTGTTTTGGGTTTTTTTGTAGTGTATTTTTTGATTTACTGGTACAGTTTACCTCCACAATCTTGATACAGCAGCAAGTTATGAAGAGTAGTATTGTCTCTCCATGGTATTTTATTTTACCTGCTTTAATGCAGTCTCTTGCTAACTTCATTTAGTGGTTCTTAATTCTAGTGTAATTCATTTAGTGAGTAATAGTTTTGCAGTCATTCACTGCATTCAGAAAATTTTGAAGCATAATCATGTTCCTTTTGTATTGTTCTCTCCAAATTAAGGAGTCTCTTTGTAGTTGCCATTGTCTGTACTTCATTGAACCCCCTCTACTTTAGAGTCTAACTTAACTGAGATGTGGAGTTGCATGTGCTGCTCTGCTGCTCTGAATAAGATGTTGTTCAGGTAGTGGGGTTTTTTTTTGGCGGGGTGGGGGGGGATGGTTCATAAATGTATTCTCTGACTTATTCTTAATACCTTTCCTGAGGGATACCCAGTGCTGAAGTTGTTTCACTTTGAATCCTGCTGTATGTTGAGCTGGTGACATCAGAGAAACATCAATGATGACTTTAGGAAGTGTTCCTTATGTTGTCACTTTCAGTTCTGGATTTTTGATAGAGGTTTTAGATTATTGTGTCTATGCATTTAGGAACTTGAAAATTCATCTGTTGTCTTTTAGCATGCTCAGTTTCACAGAATTCCTTAGCTTGTTTTTGACTACAAGTTTTAGGTCCTTTGATGCAGTCTTTTGTTTGAAATCTTACATCTGTGAATACAGGTGACTGCCTTTATGTGATACTGATTTTCCTGGCCAAAACCTTATTGAGTGTGAGAAATGCTTTTAGGCTGATGATGACGCACATAATGAGGCTCCGTGTGTGTATAAATAAAATGCACATAGTCAGCATACAGCTTGCTTTCCAGTTTTTTAATACTTCAGTGTGTGTGCAGCCAAGACATGCTTGTCAGTTTTTAAGTTAAATATTTTGGCAGATCATTGGTGGATGACTGTGAAGTGCTAATGTTATGAACTGATTCATAAGTGAACTGATTCTGATAGAGCAGATAAAACAGTCTAAGTTATTACTCTTGTCATTATCAGTGCTCACTTTGGTAGCTCCCACAATACTCCCGGTGCTGCTTGTAAAGATGGGAATTCTTGTTCCTTGCTCCAAAGAGCTCACAAGAAGTGCAAATAACAGGTGAAAGTTTGGGGTATACTATAAACAGCTTAAAATGAAAATAAGCAGCGTGTCAAATTATGATCATAAGGAAAGCAAAATATGGAGAAAAAGAATTTAATAAAAATATAAGAAAAAGGAATTTGGAAATGTAAATGTAAAAATTTATGTTCCATCAATCTAATGGTAACTTCTCTACTCATGTATCAGCTTCCCTCAAGAGGAAAAGTTCTTTATTAAAAATACGCATTCAAAGAGAGAATTTTCTTTTAATAGTTTAAAATGATCACTGAATTCAAGCTAAATTTCTAAATCTAAAATGGCCTCAAAGGACTGGAGGAAACTTCTGGAATTAGACTAGACTTTTATCCAAGAGAGTTTGCTCAGTTTCAGTGCTTTGAAGCATGTTGTCAAAGGGTAGTTTCTAATCTTCTTTTAAGCACCCTAAAAACAGGCTTCCATGCAACAATACCCTACGCTTTATGCAAGTTTCCACAGACCTTCACATTGAAAATGACATTACCACTATTTCTGCATTTGTCTTCAAACTTATGTTAAATTTCTCTTCTGTTTTGCTTATATGAAGAAATATACATGGAATTAAATTACTTTCGCTTGTCTGTAGCCATCTAAAGCAAAGGCGTCTAGTTTGATCTCACCCTCCATTATCTGCTTTTGATACACAAAGGTCTATTGCCATTCTAATGTCCTGGAGCTCCTAGTATGGCTCCATACAGGAGAGTGCAGACTTTTCTGGTGTTCCCTGTCATGTGTGGCAGTTTTTTACAAAGAGCTGAAAAGGCAGCTTGCATTTGGGCAGCTGTCATAATTCACTCCCCAAGACAGCTAAGAATTAATTTCTCTTGAACCAAAAGTTAACCAAATAAAACTATTTTGAAAGTAATTCATGTAATTTCAGGCTTTTTTCTTCTTTTTTTTGGTGTATTTGCTGTATATAGGAAACAAAATATCTTTGTGCGTTTTGTCTTGTGTAGTTACAACTCATATTATCAGTGAATTTTTTTTGTATGGATGTGTTTTCATCCTACAGTTAGTACCATTTTATGAATTACTAAATGATAATTATAATCCATAAAAAGATACACTGATACAAGTTCTTTTTGACATGATGTGTGCCAGATACCTAGACATATAAAAGACATGCATCTTTCCTGAGTTCTGCCTTTCAAAGGCATATTCACTATGAATTTGCTTGCATATTATCTGATGAATCAGTTCTGTGGTGTCAGGAACTTAATACTATTTCGTGAAAGCTCATAAATAAAATTAGACCTAGATATAATTAATTTTTACTTAAGGATGTATGTGATCTTTGTTGCACAAAAAATACTTTTCCTGCACACCAAAAATTTAGTCACTCTGACCAATTCCAAAAAAACAAATAATGTAAGCTTGGTATTGAAGTATTGGTTATCTATTTGATGATTATTATATAGTTAAATAAAAGCAATATATCTTTCCTCAGATGTTCAATTAAGGTTTCTTAAAAGATTTATAAAATGGCTCTATTTAATCAGAAAATTTTTTGGAAATGTGGGTAGCCTTTGTTTTAAAAATGGACCAGACAAGAGCCTTCTCTTCAAAATTATTCCACATGGTTTGTGCTGGGTACCAGTGGATTTTAAAATGATGTTTAAGCACCTATATATAAATCCAGTATTTTTTTGGTTATTTCTGTAGAAAGGAAGGAAATGTATTACAATTCCTATTAACTGCAGCACAAAAACAGTGGAGGAAAAAAAAGCAGAAATGAAAGGGCTTAGCACATTCCAGTATAAGTAAAGGCTATTGCCTTTTTGTTTAAGGAAGGTTGTGGAAAGAAAGCAAATCAGAACTGATAAAAAAATATTATGGGGATGGGACAGGAAGGTTGGGAGGAAAAGCACAGATTGGCTATTCTAAGCATATGCATCCCGGGGTCTAAAGGATGGTGACCACACCACCTGTAATGATTCATGAAAGTCATGGAGAACTGAGAAGCTGCCACTGAGATGGGATAAATATATTGCTGATAGAAGGCATGATTCTGAAAATTACAGCACTGTGCAAGAGTCCTAACTTTAAGTCTTGGTAGTATACAGAAACAGATGCTGCCTTTGCAAGCTCTCAAAGCTTACTGAATGATAGCATAAGAATGAAGAATATCAGGCAGATGTAACTTCTAAATTATCTAATAACAAAGGGAAAGTAGGAATACAGGAAGCTTAATGTACGTAAAATCTAATGAAGTATTTTGATAGTAAAAATTAATAACATAGTGGTTTGCAAAGTCTCATTGAAAAATTACTGAAAATTGACTTGAATAACACAGAGGCTGAAAACTGTCCAAAAGACTGAACGTAAATAAAAGGTAATGATAAGCAGCAGTATATTGAGCTGAGATGTGAAGGGCAAGAAATGTGTAGTGAGATGTCACAGAGATCAATTTTATGTCTGATCTAATTTAACATTTTCATTAGTGATTAGCAAATGATATAGCCAGCATGTTAATGAGTTTCTTCAGATAAATATGTACTAAAAACGAGCAGAGACTAATAAAGTTAATTCAGAGATCTAGAGAGATTAAAAAATATGAGGAAGCTATTTAATCCAAGAGGCCACAAACTTGAATATGTTGTGAAATATCTTTAAGACATAGATAATTGACTTTTTTGTATTATAAGCACACCTATTGTTGGGATAACAAGTAAATAACTGTGTGCAGATCCTGATCAATAGGTGCCACACATCTCCAGATAGATCTGTGTGCCAGGCAAGAGGAAGATGGCAAATGCCTTGGTTTCCCCTCTTTAGTGTTTGCACATGATGTAGGTTGGCATTTCCACAGTTGCTACTATGTCCACAATGGCTAGTTCTTCTTTGCATTCTGGCATCATCTATACTCCATATTTTCCAGTCACCTACAGACAGCAACATAAACTGGTGTAACCAATATGAGCAGAGGAAAATAAAATAAAAGAATGATCTATTATTTTTGTCCTTTTACGTGGACTTTCAGACAGGAAATACTTCTCCAAGGACTGAATCAGAAATTCACATTTATCAGCAATTTTTCATAGGGAAAAGGAAAATTGGAATGCACACCTGGGATATAGAGTGTGAATGCTGCTTTGAAATTTTTACTTTAGTATTTAGTTCCTTTGCTGGTTATCTGATTAATTTTGATTAATGTTCCAAGTCCAGCCTGCAACAAATGACCAGTATGTCTTTCATGTGACTTCTGTTGCAACTTCGGTTTGCCTTTTGCATGGCATGACTGCTTAATGCCATGTTTTGTGCTGGGGGCCAGGATTTTCTAGAACAATTTGCAGTACAGGCTGAAAGTTACCTTTTGGGTGACTGAATCTTTCCTTTTCTCCTGACTTATTTTCCGACCTATGAACCCATAGTGACTTGGATTAGCAGTGGATCTGAGAGCTACAGAAGCTGCTATGCAGAAAGTGAGGAAATAAACTCTAGGTGGAGGTATTAAAAAGTAGATATACTTTTACTTAAGATTTTAAGTGCTTATCTTACTGTGCAGTGGAGTTTCAACATTTGAAATCTCAAGGCAGTAAACTATGAGCTCGAGCACAGTTGAGCTGGGTGGCTTCCCCACATCACTTAGTAGTCATGATGGAAAGAACTTTTCTGTTCTTATGTTGATTTCCAGACTCACCTTGAAGAATGACATGATGGTATTAGCTGAGAAGAAAAATTGCAAAACAGTTGATCACAATAACCACACTTGTCTGGGTGCTCGCAGATTCAGTGTTTGATTTCCACTCTTCTTTTTGCCTTTGAATGTTCCATTCTTAAACTGTTACATCAGGTTAAAATTTGCCTTTACTATGTACATTGGAAACATGGTAGATTTTTCTCATATGAATGGATCTCAGAAGGGTTGCTGCACTGTATGTGCTGGATCTCAGTAATATGTATTTATGCTGAACAAAATATAATACAGAATTACTGGGTCTCATAACCTGTTTTTCTCCATATCCTTTAGACGCAAGTGAGATGGGGTATAGAGGTAACTTGGACACGGCTTACGTGACCTTCCTGGTTGTTCTTGTATGTCAAAATGATAACTTTCTTAGAGAGCTGAAGTGAAATACAATCAATTCTTTAATTAAAACTTTCTCAATTTTGCTTCAATTCTGTGCATAACTTTCCAAATGCTGTTGGTTATAGAATAAACCTGTGTCTACAGTGTTCCTTTCAGTAGCTGTGTAATCGTTTAATGTGTAAATTGTGTTGTCACGCACAACATTCATTTTAATCTTTAATGTATGTGAGTGTATATGCCTGGATTGTCAAATGCAGATACCTAAACCTATAGGAAATATATTATATCTCTATTTAGGCACATACTGATTTACAGATGTGGTTTGGTGCATTTCAAAACTGTGAAAACTCCCAGCACGGATGGGAATTGAGAAACTTTATCTACCTCATTGATGATTGGCAGCTAGGTATAAGATATACTAATGTTTGGGGTTAGACATTCTAATGTTTTCCTTCATATAAAGATTATCCTTATTGATATCATAAGACAAAAAATTGAAAAAAAAGTCAGACTTATAGGAAAAAGGAGGACCATTCTTAATCTAAATAATGCTTGAAAATTATAGGAGTAAAGATCCATTTTAACTGTACTCAGTTAAGAGACATTCACAGAGACATTTCCTATAAATGATGGGAAAATAATCTTTGCAAAATTACACAGCTAGGTACTTTCTCATTAAGCTATTTGGCTGATGCTCTTTAGTCTGTGTAGCTTGCACTAAAAGGCTGACAATTCAAGAAATCTTTTCATTTTCAGACAAGGGATATAGAATGCAAAACACTTCAGCAGAGAGTGTTTGAGACACTTGGTCACGAATCAGTCCTCAGTGCTGTTCCATGGATAAATTGGAGTAGCATCGGATATCCAGAAGAGGGCACTTGTGGCTCTCCACTCTGTCTGCTCAACCCAAAACAGCGTCTGCACTACAAACTTCTTGTGGTTGGGGGGGAAAGGCTAGAGAGACTCTTCTCTGAAATGAGCCAAAGTACTAATAAGCAATTATGGGTTACACATGGCATCAGTTGGAAGATTTGCTTGCAGGTTTCTGCTATCAGTGGGCATATTTATCACACAAGTTGCTATCACAAAAGAACAACACCTTTCAAGTGCTTTCAGAACTGCAGCTGATGGCTGCAGAAAGCCAGCCTTGTACCACAAGGTCTAAAGGAATTTTCTGCTAAAAGTTCAGTCCAACCTGTTAGACTTGGTAAGTATTTAGACAGTGACACTGGGTGTGTGGGGGCAAGAAAAGTTCTATTTCTGTATTTGTTGTAGAGGAAAGAAAGAAAAAAAAGATGGAATGGTGTACTTGATGCAATATAATTCAGTATTTGAGGTGTCACATGGAAAACAAGCTACAAAAAATTTTATTTGACTGTTAAAGTTTTTAAACTCCAGCTAATTATGCCTTTGAAACCAAAGTAGGTGTTTGAGTATGGTAGATGGACATGATGTTGTTGATCACATAGCATTGAAACCATGACACTTAAGTTCTAGTATATAAACAGAGCAGTCAAATTTGCTTTTGAAGAGTCAAGTTAGGAAGACGGAGACACTTTATCTTCTATGCCTAATAGATGAGACATCAAATACGATAACTTCTGGGGCGATTATCAATGTCTGTGAAGTTAGAGGAATAAAACCTAATCTGAGCTTTTTCCTCATACAAGCACCTTTGGTAGCAGAAAAAATATTTTGAAAGCGCTTATGTTGCAAAAAATCATGGTATTTAGTACACAAAATTAAATTGTTTTAAAAGTAATTTCCAGTTAAATAGATTTTTTTTTTTAATTAGGAAAGTCCCCATGAAAAGTTACAACTGAACTGACTGAGACCCTGTGCAAAAAACCTGACCTCCAGTAAACCCCTCTTCCAGGGGGCACTGAAGCTTTCTAACCATATTTTCCTCCACTGTTTTGCTGGAACTAACAGGACTGACTTCTGAGATACGTAAACTTGTGTCATGTGGCACATGCAGCATTCTGAAGTCTAGAGTTTAATGGTCTCCTGGGCTCGAGAAAAACGTTTTTTAAAACTTAATTGCAATGCCAAAAATATTCTTGTTTTACATACTTTGCTAAACTTTAGTGGAGTAGGTGTAGTGACAAATCTTGAGAGGTGGAAAACAATCATTCCAACATCTATTGACGCCATTTAGTTTCCAATAAATGAATGTCTTTTACAATTACATCAGTTAAAACTTCTCTTTTTTGCTGGTGGTAGAGTGCCAGGTGAGCGAGAGTGTGTGTGTGTGTGCTCTCTCTGTTGGGAGGATGTGGAGGGGTGTGTGGCAGTGGCATCTCTGCTTTTTTTTTGTTAGCTACTTTTTGCAAATTAGTCTTGCTGAATGATTGAATTGTATACATTTTTAGAAACTCTCCCTCCAGTTGCTATAGCAATGCTGCGGCTGTCGTGATGTGTGAGTAAAGCACTGGCTTTTGGGAAAAGATTGCTAAAACAGCTGATGTGGTTTGCGTGAAAGGGAGAAGCTATCTGACATCATTCTTTTGACCTGAAAGTTTGTTTTTTGTATTGAGCAATATTAGTTGAGAGAAGTCTCTTTTTCCTATAAATCTCGCCTTGTTTAGTTTTTCCTCTGAGATTTCAACACATCATACTAATTGAATAATACTAGATACAATTTGTAAAGCAATATCATCAAATTCATTCCAGTTATCCTTCTATACCGTATTTCTCACCAGTGCCCTCTTGAATTCTTATTAAGTGAAATTTGATGAGCTGTGATGATTGCAGTGTCACCTTCCTGATTCACAAAGAAGCTGCTGAGCAACAATATTCTACAAAGGATTACAGAGCTAATCCCCTAATTTCTTGTCCCTCCAAAGACTGTGTTGCTTATCTGTTCAGGGTGGCATGAATGAAAAAAGAAAAATGGCATTTTTTATTAACATATCTGTACAGTACCTGTGGCTGAGATGATCTTAAATTTAGACTGTCATATTCTTACTGCTGACTGAAAAATAGGAAATGAAAAGAAAATAGCTGCATGCATCCTCAGAAAATGAGAGACCTAGAAGATATAAGACTGATGTAAATGTGTACTCCATTTGAAGGGGCAGAACTGTGCTGTAGTACATCAGATGAGGTTTGTCATTCCCAAACTCAAATTTGTGTGTTGAAGAGTACACACCAACATTGCAAAAAAAAAGGTTGTATGGAAAATTTTAAGTGCACCTCTTCTATGAGATGGTAAGGATGAGGAGTCAAGGAGTATGAGGGTCTGGGGAGGATGTCCAGGCATATTAGTAATGTGTTATAGTTGTGAAAACCCATGAAGGTCCAGACTTGTACCTGCTTTAAAAAAAAAAAAAAATCTCATGCATTTAAAAGTACCAGGTAAATGCCCATTATCATGAACATAGTTAATTTTCTTGTATTAAAACTAACAGGATTGCTCATGTTTAGTGTCTATAGGTCCGGTAACACTTTATAAAGAACGGTCACAGGACTATTACAATATTGGTTATGCATTCTTTCTTGATGTAGGCAGAAAGGTATCGAATGGTTCCACTACATGTCAAATACAAAGACTATGGTTGTAACTGGTATAAATATTTCAAATTCTTCTGTCATTGCAAGGTAGAAAACAAGAAAAATAGAAAGTGTTAGCATACTTTTGGATAGGAAGTATGATTCTAACCAAAGCATCATTTATTTTTCTCCGTGTTTTCAGAGATTATTGGTGGACTTAATTATTGATGGACTCCTGACTGAATCTGGAATAAGCATGAATCTGTCCTTGGTCTATAATGTATATGATGAACAGAGCTGGTACTAATTAATGTGTCCCACAGCTGTATATTCTTCAGCTTGCTAGAACTATTTTTTCTGCTGGAATGTTGTCTGAATTTTTTTCAGCACAGACACTTGTAATGGTTGTTGCTAAAGATAGGAAAATGAAGTATTTGCATTTTTTTGAGGGCTCTGGATGAGCATTTTTAAAGATTGTAAAGATAACAGAAAAATAATGAAGGGTCCAGTGTGCAACACATGACATTCGTTTGAAGTCACATGTAGTACTAAGGAACTCAGAAAACTACTTCAGGCTATAGGAGCCTGATGAAAGAACAGATAATTTCACTAATTAAACTCTATTATTGGTAGGAGTGAATAAGGAATGTTGAGGAAGCATACCTCATGATTATAAGGAGACTAGACAGAGGCTGCCATAAGCACTGATACCACACATCTGACTTCTGTCATCCAAAACAGGCACACACAACATATCACCTAGGTCATTGTCAATTGCTCAAAAATACCAATTATCATTTTTTGGTATAATGACCTGCCTCATTCTCTAAAACTTTTTCCAATTCTTCTGTCAACTAATTGGCATTTAATTGTACTAGAGGGTGCTGGAAGGTATGGGATGGCTAGAAGAATTTTTGTAGCCAGCTGGGTCATTATCTCTAAAGTATGCAGAAAATGCTTCATTCGCAAAACAAGTATCAAGGTACTCCGAGATACAGAGAAACAATTTTATTATACAGCTATAGTAACGTACTATAACCTATTCAGTTAAGTAAATGTTTTCTTAACTGGTGCAAACTGTATCCTCTCAACTCTAACGGATTTTATTTATTCTTTAGTATCCCTTTGGCATATTGATTCAATGAATATGATCTACTTTAGCAGCAAAACTGATGTGCATAAGGAGGTCTTTGTTGGCTTTATCTCTTTTGCAGTCTGTCACTATTCACTGCCATCTCCAGTGAATTTATTCTTCCATCACATATGCACCCCAGGCACTCACTGTAGGTTTCCTTCTTCCACCAGTACCATACTGCTTCCTGTCTTAATTTGACTTCAGTCTCTTTCCACTAGCTTTGTTCTCTCTGCTTGTCTCTCTCAATACAAAACACATCATGATTTCCTATAATCTGAGAACTTTGAATCTTAATTACTCCATATGCCTCTCCCTGTATTTATTCCCTTTCAGTGCTTCCTGCTTTGCTTCTGTGAATTTCATTATTTGCCTTTCAATCTGGCTTTAGACTTAATTCTAACAAGAGCATGGTAGTAAGTGCTCACTAGAAATACTACTGAATAAACAGCCCATTTTACTGTCAGCACTTCTTATCTGGTGGTTCTGGTTCTGATAATAATTCAGCAATTACCTCTGACCAACCAGTTCACTCCTCCTGTGCTTCTCTTCTCAATTCTTCAATTATTTTGTCTATCTTCTGTTAATAGAGTGATTTGGAGAAAATTACTTGCATAGAGTAAGCAAAAATAGAATCACGTAAGTGCAGAATGTTAGAGGTTGCGAGGGGCCTCTGAAGCTCTCTTATTCCCACATCCTGCTTAAAGCCGGTCCAATCATCTCAGTTTGTTCAGCTGAGTTTTGAATGTATCTGAGGACACAATTTTCATAGCCTCTCTGGGCAACCAGTCTCAGTGTTTGACTGTTTCTCTAAGTGTTTTTACCTCTAAGGATTTGGTATTGTTGCTGAGAGTTTGTGCTCCTCCGTTGTCCACGAGTCTTTTCCTTGGAATCTAATATTCTTCGTTGCTAGAAAGAAACTTTATGCTCGAACTGAGGTTTGCCACTCAAAAAAATTCTTTTTGTCTGAGAAATTAAATAAAAATTATTCTTAAGTTTAGAAAGAAGATTCCATATGAAAAATTTCTAAGCTCATCATTAATAAGTTAAAAGAAAAATAATATAAATCTGTCCTGATTGTTTTGTCCACTGGATAATAATTCAATGTGTTTTTTTCACAAACACACCAGGAAAGCTGAACAATGTTATTGCTATCATATCAAGTATGCGTGTTGTTTTGGGCATTCAGCAATTGTTTTTGTTGACACCAAAGTGAATAAAATGACAGCTGCATTTTCAAATGTTGAATCACACATTCTCTGATTTCTAAATGCATACTGCAGATAACTCTTGAAATCAGTACTGATTTAGGTGCAAGTGCCTCTCAGAATAAAATCAAGACCCCAGAGCAATATGGGAGAATATTGTATGCTTGAATATGACAGCATTTTATCATAGCCAATAAAATTGCCCGTAAATTAACCAGTCATAACTAAAATAATATATGCAATCTATAACTGCAGCCATGCACAAGGGGATATGCTCAGTCTAGATGCTGTTGTAACTTCTACTGTGCAACTCCCAGTTCTCTAACCCTGGGGAAGAGGGATACTGCCATTGCATTATTATTGTTATATGACTAAGATTCTGTTTCCTACCTATGCCTGTTTAAATACAGCCTTCAGAACTGAAAACTTGAGTTCTAATCAAGAGTTTCTTAGGGCTGATCAGTATACATATGCAGTTTTGAAATATTAAGGAGCAAAGATAATTTGCTTGAATAGGCAAATTATATAGGCCAGGATATCCCCATATCTCCTTCTTTCAGTCTGAAATGGTATTTGTTTCACTTGCTTTTAAACTCAAAATAAAGCCAGAAATTTCCTTTAGATTAATTATTTTCTTTCCAATATCTCTTAATCCTACTTAGTCTTTCTCCTTGATCTGGTTTTAAAGATTGAGTGATTAATCCCACCTGTCCCAAGAACAGAGCTAAGAAGTGAAACTTTATTTTTGATAGTTGCCATGCTTCCTGGAGTAGGTAAACCTGTGACAGAAGCAAGACAATTTTGAAGCACTTTGTGAAGTGGTAGTGCTTTTCTCCACTTCAATTTTTTTTTGATTTATGTCTTGAGGCAAATCTGAGCATTAATAGAGTTATTTCCATGCCTTCATTTGTCTATTCTGTGCTTCCATTCTTGATTTGAGTGATGATCTTGGTAAATATTCAGAACATTCAGCTGTGTGTCTACCATCATCTTCTTGCCAGAGAGTTGCTTGTCTGTGCCTGCCACACAGGAAGGGCTTTTCTTCAAAATCTGTCACTTCATGCTGACATTTGAAGTTTAAAAGAGGCTTGCCCCAATACTTGGGTCTTTCAAATCTGTTATCAGGTTCATGTACACACAGTTTAATGAAATTTACAAAGTTATAAAAAAAATCCTCTCTATTCTTATTAGTTAGCTTTATCTGGACTCACTTTTAAAACTAGGCAAAATTAATGTTACAACTCAACAGGTTTCTAACAAAATAAAAGAAATCTTTGATTACAGAGGTGGCAGGTGGAAAATATTGTCGACAAAAGTAATCATAAAGAGCATAACAACTCCAAATTATATTTAATAGCAGTTAATTTTCATCTTAGCACTTCTCTTCCAAGAATCTCTTTCGGCTTTGAAAGCTACAGAAAATAACATGCCCATTGCTCTTAGACTGTCTGACACTGTTATATCAAAGTAATCTGAATGTCTAGCATGTTACCCCTCTGTTTCACAGTTCTGAGTATCTTTTATCCCTTTTTGCTCCAGATAAAATGTGCTCTGCCTTTTCTTCTGAAGCTTAAGAAATGTAATTGACTTTTTCTTATGAAAGTTCTTGATTTATATACCTTTATTAAAGTTGTTTTGGCATCTCCTGTTTTCACCAGTTCTCTTCTGACTTACTTCTGTTACCAATAAAGGCCCTTTGCCTTTAGGAAATAGCTGTGGAATAACTGAAGACCACTGAGGTTTTATAAAGAATGAATTTGAGGATAGCATGTCAGTCAGTACTTAAATTTGGTTTTGTGTTGCCCCAGAGGAAACAATAAATTTTAAGAACTCCCCTTCAGGCCAGATAAATATGCTTAATAAATTACTTCCAGGCCATACCCTGGGCTTTGGAAATCTTCCAAAGGAGATCTTCCAGTCTCCTTTGCCTCTTCTCATTAGATGTGCCCAAGCTGTTGAGGCACCGTGTTAGTATAGCTGCAGGCAGCTACTGCAGGAGTGGGGTAAAATTTGTCTGTAGATAAATGCTTTGCGTGTGCTTATAGTAGTGTTCATACCAATATGAACAACGTGGCAACGTGTTATGACATATCTTCAGCTTTACTGTGTGTTTCCTACTGTGATCTTCTGTATTCTCACTCCTTTGGAAAACAAAGGAGATCATGCTGCTGATTAAATCAATACCAAAGCTGAAAAATCTTGAACTGTCAGTAGAGCATTTTGGTTTTAATAGCCCATGCCTCTTTTTCTGTATACAGCTTATAGGCATAAATATTCAGAATTTCTAACCTGATTGTGTCAAAGATACTTTAACATAAAAACAGGAAAAGATAATATGCAGTTGAGTCAGGAGAAAACAACCCATAAAAAATCACTCCACCTGCTCCATTAAAATGACACCTGCCTCCTTAAAACTGTCTTTTAAAATGTTAACAGAAACCCTTCTACATTCACTTGCACATCAGATGGAATGGAAGGAAGGGCAGCTTTAGGCAGGGTTAGGGCCCCAAATCGTGCAGATTTCACATTGTGAACAAGTGGTGCAATGTGCAGTTGGCAGTCTGGTTTATCACTGCAGAACAAAGAAACAAAATATAATTAATTTTTCTTATGCTCATCCTTGTCCAAGAAACATAACTGGGAAAAAAGGATCCCAAAAGAACATATTCCTATAGATGTGAGCTGTGTATATAATAAATTTGAAGTAGCATTTTTATGCCTTGCCTAATTACTTACTTGAGTTATGCTTCAGTAACTTTAGAATAGCTGTTTAACTGTTTTTAGTTTAATTGCTGAGAGTAGCATTTAAATCTCACTCACTTCAGTACCAGCATTCATCACAGTCAATTTATATAGAATTATTATTTGTGAAAGAACAAGAATCTTTTTTTCTATCTTTTTTTTCCTGTGTAGTTCGTTTAGGTACCTTGGATAGCACTGATCTGGAGTTCCTTGGCAAATTGTTAATTATCTCAGTTTTATATATTCTATTAACTATCTTAATTTTAATGTAATAAGATTTAAAAATGAAGTAGATTTAGAAATAGTTAATTATTCCTTTGACTCTGAAGTACTGGAAGGTATAAGTTCTGTTGTATCTGTATGGGACCACAAAGAGCAATGCTGAGATAGCCACTACTATAAACCTAAAAGTTTAGCCTTTACTTTGCTCTGCCTCCTGACTCTTCAATGTGTAACCATATAACTTTGAAGTTATACTTAAGTACTTCTCAGTGGGTGATTGTTTTAAATGTATGGGAGAAAGGTGGGAATAAAGGTGTGAGTGTGTGTATGTGTACATGTGAGTTTATATATGTATATGTAGAAAGTACAAAGTAACTTAGCAGCAGAGAAACGCCCTCTTTCAAAATCTTCTGGAGGTCTGAGTGATATGTTTTATCACCAAAATTTAGAGAAAAATGTGGGTTTGTACTCTAAGCTCTCATCCAACATTCTTTTCACCTTTCCTCAGAAATCTGTAATGGAAGAATGGGCCGAGCAATACTTAGATAGCTGCTAGTTTTGGGTTTTTTTTGTTTGTGTGGGGGTTTTTTTTGAGGTGGTGGTGTTTGTTTGTTTGTTCCCATTTCCCTTAGCTCCCAAAACCTTTGTTGAATTTATTAGTTGCCCAAATATCAATACAGGAAATGGATTTTTTTATTATTATTATTATCTGGGAAAATATATAAATAAGTGTTCTAGCCTTTACAGAACATGTAAATAAAGCATGTTCATAATTTTCTGTGAAAATTAGCAGAATCATTAGCTGAAAATTATATTTCTGCAACAAAGGATGAAAGGGCCTCATCTTCTTCATTGGTGTTGCAAGCTGACATAAACCGCTCTTCCAAACTTCTAGCTTCCTGGGAATCGATAGTGCATGTGTAATGCATGATTTGTTTAATTACACAGGTATATAAAAAAAAAAAAGTAGGAAAAGGCCACATGTGTTGGAGAAAATTAATATAATTTTCAGATTTTCTTCTTGAAAACACAATTATTTTGGAGCAATGTAACACAGCAATGTAACCGCTGCATGTCTTAAGATATGATGGACAGATCATTCAAGTATATAAGTCTATTCATGAGCTTCTGCAGATGTGTTGATTTTCAGGAGAAAAATGTGTATTTAGTATACAGCATCAATCTTATTTCACTTTTATTAGGCTTGGAATCCAAACATTTTGAACAGTCAATAGTGTTATTTAGAATATAAAATGCAAAGCCTTACAGATATTTGAGCGTATCAGGCTTCAAATTATACACGTCATATGATATATGAAAATTACAATCCAGACTTTCTCAAAACTTTACATGTGAACGTCTCCCACGATGTAGGGAGGTAGGGATGTGAGATTTGTGCTTTCTTTATTATAAATTTGCTTAAACATCACAGACAGAGATAACCGTGGTAACCTCCTTAATCTGTGATGTACTTACTTTCCTTCATGATCTTTTGTTGGGGAACTTGCATAGGAAAGGGAAGAACAGTGTTGCTGTGGAGATATGAAGACTACCAGAGAGTGAGCAAGGAGATTGAAGTAGACAGGGAGGAAAAAATGATTAAACTTGCAAGTGGGAAAGAGGTGTTTTTTTGGTTTGTTGTTGTTGTTTGTTGGTTTTTGTGGTTTTTATTTCTATAAGGCTGAAATGGGAAAGGTCTGACAGGGAGACAAAAGGAGACACATTACCAGTGACAGACATTTGAGAATGAAATTGAGCTGGAATCATAAGCTAATACTGACCTACTTTTTCATGTGTGTAAATATTCTATGAGAAAACACAATGGAATTTTCTCTGTATGTCACTTTTAAAAACATTTACTGTTTTTTATTTAAATCATTTGTTACCTTAGACCTGTTTCCCACATAAAAAAGCTCATAAAGTCAACAACTCATGTTTTTCTCAGGCAGTTTTCAACTTTGGGAGTAGCAAACATCTTACTGTGCTACTGAGAAATAAACCCTCCCCCCCATAGAACAAATAGTAAAATGCATTTCAAAAAGAATGCAGTAGGACATAATTTCAGTGTAACTTTCTAGTGGTCTGCTCTCTAGTCAAAAGCACGTCATGGTAAATTATTGCTTTACACTATAGAAAACCCAAGTGAAGAGAAGATTACAGATTTCACCTCAGGAGGTACCTGATTTAATTTGGAATCCCATACTTGCCTCAGCAGTGAAACTAGATATGAAATGTCCAAAAAGCATGGACTTTCAGGTCTGATACACGCTACAAATCTACTTTCTCATGTAGACATAACTTCAGGGAACTGAGGCGGGCAAGGGCAAAGAAAAGCCTTGTGAGACAAATTTGGATGATGGCAAGAAGAAATAATATGACAGAACTAGAGACAGAGATGAGGTGAGATAGAGAAATGGTGGCAGTCTTGCTTAGAAAAGCTGAAGCACATTGAGAGAACCGTGAGGAGGTCTTGTAAACATGGAGAGAGCTGTGAAGTCTTGAGCCAAGCCTGGGAAAAAATGAGGATGAAATGGGGAGACTGATTCTGACTGCTCTAGAGAGGACTACCAATAGAAAGTTTGGAAGCTAATACTTTTCTGTTCTTTGGAGGCTACCTTTGAAGATTGTCAATGAATGTTGCTTGTTCCACCTCCTGTGCTAGTCCGTGATGATATCTTGCTGTTTCTAGAGAATCCTCTCTATAGTCATGCAACAGCTTTGAAATGGATTTTAATGCTTCACTTCTAGTGCCAAGCTCTGCAAGCATCTCAAAAAATGCTATATATGGAATGTTATTTTAATTTCTGGGTTGGAAACTGGGCAAATTTTGCTCTCATGTTGTAATTTATGGCATCTTTCACATCTTAAGCAGCCGATTTTGCTGGCTTACCCTTTGTCAAAGGTTTTGTGTGTTAGCGGGTGTCAGTATGAATGTAAGAAACTCTTGCTTGGTTAAAGTTAATGGAAGTTTGCTGGAATTTCATTTTGATTCTCATGCTGCTCCAAGTGTTCTGTGCCTTTTAAAAATAAATAAATTTAAAAAAAAACATCCAAGGCTTCCTATCCACCCAGTAAGTAACTTCATCTTTTGCGTTTGTTCATTGCCATAGGCTCTCACCAAAGTGACAAGTTATATAAAAATTTTAATCTAGTAGCTCAGGAAACATCCATATGAGGCCTCTGGCACTGAAGAACATGCCTGTGCATGGATCTGGCCAGCATGTGCCTACATTGCACGTTAAAACCTCTATTCAAAGGGCAAACAGAGCCACTTAATAGGATTTTAGATAATCTCTGCCTGTTACAGTGGACTCATTCTGCAACCATTGAAACTTTTTAGCCATCAAAAAGGGAAAGTGTGTAATTTCCTTTTCTCTGGGGTCTTCTCTATGACAGCAATTAAAGACTTTCTATTAACCACATGTTAAGTATATCTACTTTTCTATCTAACTGATATGGATATTAGCCAGAATGTTACACTAATAGCTCTGCAGAAATATTCAGGTTCAGATCTTGAGTTTTCAGGTTAAACTTTCTGCTGTTGTAGTTTTTAACTACCTTTGTCTTGCTTTTTGATACAAATATTAATTACATATTTCCAAATTTATTTAGCTCTGGAAACAAAACAAGCAAACATTGACTCACACCCCCAAGACTGCAAATCTAACCTAAGATTGAGATTTCTGAAGCAAATCCAGAATCATGAAAACTTATTTTGCATAATGTTTCTTTTAGCAGTTTGGCATGGCTTTAGCATGTTTTTAATTGCAGAAAAAAAATGCACCTGTATGTTGTATTTTCCATCTTAAATGTCAATTTTTTAGTTTACATTCAAATATATTCTCTGCATGTATACATGTATAAATGAATTTCTGGATTCCATCATTACAGCATCTTCTATTATATTAAATTATAAGTAAGAGATTTTTCTTTAGCTTTTAATTGCATAGAGGCTGGTTTTTGAGATCAATTAGGAGAGAGTCACCTGGCAGCAGAATAAATCATATTCTCCTGGGACATTATGAGACTGTTCATTCCTATTTTCAGGTCCAAGTTTTCAATCCCAGAGACTGGAAGTTCAGTTTACTCTGTGGCTGGAAAGAAGCCCTACTCTGTCCTGTGAGTAGACAAGTGTTTCATCTTTCTGTGGGACACTTTCTTTGTAAGAGAGAGCTTGTATCTTTAAAAAGAGCTTTGGCAGTTATGATGTCACTTGATTTGTAAAGGTCATGCTCTCTCCTTTGTGTTGCACCTGGTAGAAGTGGAGAAGGGGAAAAAAAAAGGAAATTTTGCAGAGACTTAAGCTCTTATCAACTTCGGTAGTTTTTTTTTATGTGGGTCATCCCATCTTCCCCCTGCTTCCTTTCCAGTCTTCTCAGTGTTTGTGTTACCATCTTTTTTGTTGAGGGAAGAGAGAGATGAGACCATAAAGATAACACTTAAAAGGTAACATCAATCAGGTAAAGAGAGAAACTTCATTACAGTCCTTTTTAAGAAGAGAAGTGAATATATTCTGTTTGAATGCATTATTTTTTTTGTAATGCTTTCTAAGCTTTCTAAGCTATATTGTTTATATAGGCAGAATCTGGACACACTAAAAACTTGAAAGTATTTCCTCCGATGGCTGTCCATAATATGTTTGCATTTTGACATAATTGTGTGCAGGCTTCTACATGCAGGTTGAATAAATGTGACAGTTTCTGCTTCTTAAAAGAAATAATCTATCAGCTTTATGTAATTGCATTTTTCACAGTTCTGTCAACTGGGAAAAGTCTTTGACTAATAAGTAGTGCTCAGATTTAACTCAAGATGAATACATCACTAAAACTGGCAACTCTTATCTGAATGAGGAAAATAAACAGATTAAGCAAGAAGACACTGTGGTGCTTTAATTCATTAATTAGTTATAAGAAAGCTGTCCTGGTTTTGGCTGAGATAGAGTTAATTTCTTCACAGTGGCTGGTACAGTGCTGAATTTTGGATTCATTATAAGAATATTGTTTACAACACATGGATGTTTTGGCTGTAGCTAAGTAGTGTTTGCCCTAAGCCAGGGACTATATTTGTTTTTTCAGTCTCATGCCCTGCAATTGAGGATGTGCACAAAAAAACTGAGAGAAAGCATAGCAAGGACAGGTGACCTGAACTGGCCGGAGGGATATTCCATAACATACAACATCATGCCCAGTATATAAACAGGCGGGTTACCTGAAAGAGGGGTGGGCTCTGCCATTGGTCAGTGAGTCATTAGCAATTGTATTGTGCATCACTTTTCTTCTTGGGTTTTATTCCTTATTATTGTTATTACTAGTACTGTTATGTACTATTATTATTATATTTTACTTTGTTGCAATTATTAAACTTTTCCTAACTTACAGGTTTTACTTCTGGTTCTCCTCCCCATTCCACTGGATGGGGAGGCCAGGGAGGGCTGCATGCTTAGTTGACAGTTGGACTTATATCATGACATAAGCAAAGAAACACAGTCTTTGCATTTGCAGTGACCAGTCTGACAGCGTTGCAACATCTTTAAATTTTTAGTTTCTCCTTATTCCATTGTTATTGCTGGAAGACAGATGTATAGCTTGCATTTTGTCGGAATAATATTCCTTTCTTTGCAGAAGAGAAAAATGAAAATACAAATTCCATCTATAAATAGACAATGAAAACTGGAAAATCTTCCCTCCAACGTGTGCCTGTGGGAGAATGGAAGATTATTCTTTTGAGAAGTCAACACTTTGTATACCAAAAGAGTAAATGTCTGATTGTCATTTCTATATGGCTGAAACGGCATATGAATGTTTTTTTCTCTAATTAAACTTGAACAATAGGTGCTTCCTGGGGGTTAAGCATGAAAATTTAGTTTTTATGGAACAAATACTGATACTTGCCTCTGACTGAAGTCATAGGCAGGTTCCTAGGAGTGTAAGGTCTGAATTTTACTTTCTCTGTGTTATTTTTTTTTAACCTGAGGGTCATAATCCTAACTTCTTAAGGAGAAAATTCCCTATACACTTTTAGGTCACATACCAGTGTGCTTGATGCTCTCTAAATGACTGTTGCTATGACTTCTGGTCAAAGAGAAGCAATATAATTGCTGGTGATGTAGATGCCAGTTATAGCCCTCCTCAGAGAGATGCTTGGACTTGTTTACTGAGAAAAAAAGAACATATATGTTTCTGAATATACTGGACTCAGTTACCTAATACATAGAAATATACCGTATAGTTCACAATTAAAACTATTCCTTTAAATTACCACTGAAATGCACTTGATTATGATTCTCAGAAGTCTAGAAATGGACCATGCATTTAAATGTATGCCATTACAAGAAATTTTCTATTTTATTTCATTTATGAAATATGTTGGAGTTTGTTTATTAAAATCACAGAATGGTTTGGGTTGGAAGGGACCTTTAAAGGTCATCCAGTCCAATCCACCTGCAATGAGCAGGGACATCTTGAACTAGATCATGTAGCTAAGAGCCCCATCCAACCTGAGCTTGAATGTTTCCACAGATCGGGCATCTACCACCTCTCTGGGGAACCTGCTCCAGTGTCTCACCACCCTGACAGTAAACAATTTCTTCCTTACAGTCTGATTTTACCTTCTTTTAGTTTAAAGCCATTACCCCTAGCCTTGTTGCAACAAGGCGTACTGAAAAGTCTGTTTCCATGTTTTGTATTAGCCCCTTTTAAGTCCTGAAAGGCCTCAGTAAGGTCTCCCAAGAGCCTTTTCTTCTCC
Organism: Rhagologus leucostigma; assembly: GCA_013397725.1. Lineage (NCBI taxonomy): Eukaryota > Metazoa > Chordata > Aves > Passeriformes > Rhagologus > Rhagologus leucostigma. Next base: position 479,148 of record VZTD01002729.1, read on the forward strand.
AGGTTGAACAAACCCAAATCAATCAGGCTTTCCTCACAGCAGAGATGCTCCATCCCTCTAATAGCCTTTGTGGCCTCCTCTGGAATTGTTTCAACAGGTCAATGTCTTTCCTTGGGTTGGGGCCTCAGAGCTGGATGCAGCACTCCAGGTGGCACCTCAGGAGAACAGAGGGGCAGAATCCCCTCCCTCATCATGGTGGCCACAGGGCTTTTTGGATGCAGCCAAAACACGTTTGGCTTTCTGGGCTGTGAGTGCCCATGGCTGGGTCATGTCCAGCCTCTCATCCACCAGCATCCCCAAGTCCTTCTTGACAGGGCTGCTCTGGATCTGTTCATCCCCCAGCCTGTGTTGATCCCAAGGTTTGCCTTAACCCCAGTGCAGCACCTTGCACTTGGTCTTGTTAAACCTTATGAGGTTCTCCTGGGCCCATTTCTCGAGCTTGTCCATGTCCTTCTGGATGGTATCCTGTCTCTCAGCTCAGAAATACAGAGATTACAATGGAAGTTGATTATTTTATAAATGTCTTAAGGTTCAAATAGCTTCTTCTGTGAAAAAGAACAGAAAAAATTTCCTGCATTTATTTCCTTTGGAATGATTTTTTCATTATTTCTGAATTTCACAGAGAAACTTTATATGTGAAATGGTTATTCCACTTCTCCCATACGCCTTACTGAATACTGAAATACCAGCATTAAGAACTCTTTAAAATGATAATTATCTTTTCATGGTAAAGTGCATGAAATTTGTATCCTTTTTCAGAGTACAGAAAAATAATCCTGTTTAAAATAATGCATGATTTTAGATTTCTCCAAGTATTTGCTTATATTGAATTGTATAAGCAATGAGTGTTTATACACTTGGAAACTTAAATGCCAATGTTGCTTGAAGATAGTTTCAAGTTGTTAAATTAGGATATGTTAAAGATACTGTACTTTTCCTGACTTTATTTCCTGTCCAGAGGCTTTTTTTGTCTAAGTGCTCCATCCTCCATTGAGGGTGGAAACTCTTTTCTGTCTGATAATGCAGAACATATGCAAAAGGGATTCCAACATTTTTCCAAACTGCTGGTTATTAAGAACAATATAATTATTAAAAATAAACTTTTGAAAATATTTGCTGCTTGATTTTCTCAGAATTACTTTTTCTTATGAAGATGAAAGGTTATGTTGAAAGCACAGCTTTGGAGTAGATAAAGGGGACATTCATTTGTTTTTTTAATATTATCCAAACTGGAATGCCATATTTCTGCAGTTGTAACATTCTGAACCTATCCTTTGATGTGAAGCTGGTCTAAGAAACCTTTTCTATAACAAAATGTTTTTATTTTAAACTGTGTAAGACATAAAAATCAGGGCATGTAATAAATTAGTGATAACATATAATATCTCCTGAAACTTCATCCTACTTTTTTATAGGTAGTATTTCTACTACAATGTTTTGTCACTGGTTTAGTCCAACATGTAAATAATAGATGTAAGTGGTGACCAAGAAGAATTTACTAATTTTTTACATTTATGTGTATGTTCTTTGGAATTTGAAACTCTGAGAAGCAATAAGAATATGTGCCCAAGAAAGAATAAAAAACTCTTTAGCAAGCCAGGGATAGTCTCTGTCTGCCAGTTATAAACCAGAGATTGCCATAAATTACCATTTCAATATCACCTTCACAAGTGTGGCCACCATAATTGTGCTGCCTGACTGAATGATTTCTAAAGCACACAACTGCTTAAATGGCAGATAGATGCAACTTTTCTCTATTAAACTAGTGAATTTCAGCAAATAATTTCTTCAAGTATTTTCACTTGAAAAAGCCACAGATTCATTAGGGAAGACTGAGAAAAACATTGTTCTTTTCCATGCAGCTCTCTCCTTGTGTGAGATGGTTTTGCTCTCTTGCTGAGCCCAAATGATGGTTGAAAAAGGCACAGGAGCAAAGTAACTAAAAATAGTAGGAAAGAACAATGCAACAAGAATTAAGAGAATAGACTGAGGGAAGAAAAAGGTAACTAAAGAAAGACAAAAAAGACAGAAGGACTATAATGAAAACATAAATTTCAAGAGCAAAAGAGAAAACAGGAAAGTAAAATCAAATGATACTTCATTAGATTTCTTTAACTGCTGTTACATTTTGTTTGAAATATTTTCTCATAACATTTCTTCTCTTATAGGTCTTAATTTTGTGTAATACACAATACAAATAAATGTAAAACGTTAAACAATTAGAAAAATATTATTAAATACACACAGCATTTATAAAAAATATTCCACTTTCCAGGTAAAGTAATTTATTTAAATTTGATGTTATTGTACCACTGGGAATGGTTTAAAAATGTATGATGGTTATGTGTGCATAGCAAACCAAAGATTAAAATAATGTTGTTTTATCAGTTAAATTATATTTCAAGTTAAATGAAAAACCCCAGCTTTTAAAAGGAAGAAGGTATGTCTAATCTGGTTACATGTATTTGTGTTATGCATCAGGTGGCGGGGACTGTCTTGTTTCCTAGACCCTGATAAATTTATGTCTGCAAAATTATACTGATGAGCTACTTCTGTTTTTCCCAAAATGGTATGGGCTCAGGACCTCGTTCTTATTGTTGAGCTGAAAGTCACTTTCTGATTTCTGTGTCTGCTCTGTTTATCTTGTATGTGTGCTGTGAAATACTCACTCTGCAAATATTTGCTCTGCAAATCTTTTCCTTCATTGTGAATTTATTTGTGATGTCCTGGTGTAACCCCAGCCTGCAATGGAGCTCCGCAGAGCCACTTGCTCAATCCCCTAGTGGGATGGGGGGGGAAGAACTAGAAGAGAAAAATTAGAAAATTCATAGGGTGAGATAAAGACAGACTAGTAGGGAAAGCAAAACCTGTGTACACAAGCAAAGCAGAACAAGGAATTCAATCACCCCTTCCAGTGGACAGTCAGGTGTTCAGCCATCTCCAGGGAAGCAGGGCTCCATCACACGTAACAGTGGCTTGGGAAGACAAATGACATGGCTCCAAATGCCCTCCCCACCTTCCTTCTTCTTCCCCCCACATTATATACTCAGCATGATATCATATGGTCTAGAATATCCCTTGGGTCAGTTAGGGTCAGCTGTCCTGGCTGTTTCTCCTCCCAACTTGTTGTGCACCCCCAGGCCCCTCAGATGTGGGGTGGGGTGAGGAACAGAAAAGGCGTTGACTCTGTGTAAGCACTGCTGAGAAATAACAGAAATATCGCTGTGTTATCAACACTGTTTTCATCACAAAACCAAAACATCACTGCATACCGGCTACTGTAAAAAAAAAATTAACTCTACCCTAGCCAAAACTAGCAGAGATGTAGAACATAAAATCAAGAACATCAATTCAGCAGCTTTCCCTGACCGTACTCCCTGCAACAGACTGACTACATACTGAGGATAAACAAAATGGAAGGTCATCAGCTGATATGAAAATACACAAATGTATTTTTGAATTCTTAATTTATGAAGATGCAATCTATGCTACAAATTCTGAAACATCTAGTAAAACTGACAGGCTTATCAGTTGGCAAGGAAATCAGTCTGGTTGTCATTGGCTTCAGCACACTTTCTTGTGAGCTGCGAGAGTGATGAGATTTTCTCCAAGGACATGAAACACAAGTTTAAAAGTGGGAAAGTAAAGTGCTACAGTTAAAATAAGTAGAGTTATAGATAAGTATTTAAAAGGTGAAAAGAAAGCCACCAGTATGACATATTTCTACAACTCAACTGTTGCAGTGTGCTATGGCTGATTCCCCGGCCAGCAATACCATAGCAGGTGCACTGGATTAATACCCACGCGCTCGGGAGCCCTGTGAGTGCCCAGAGGGCTGTGCGAGGTATACAGATCACCCCCCCTATAACTGGCCGCTGCCATCTCCCCCCTTTTCCTCCCTGTATTTGGTTTCTCCCTCTGGAAAGTTCTGTATCCCTCGGTCCCTCGTTGGCCCCCGGTATTCCTCTCCTCCCGTGGTACTTCCCGTTGGTTCTGTACCCCTTGCCTGCGAGAATTCAAACCCTGTGTCTCTGCCTCGTTGGTTATCCTGTATTCTCCACTCCCACTGTGGAAAGGATAAAGTGTCTGTGTAACGATCTCCCCGGGGCTTCCGCGCGGGACTTCCAAGTTGAATTAAACCCACTCCTGTTCTCCCACGCAGAAGCTCCCTCCGCCTCATTCTTACCTCCTCAGCGCGCCTTGACCATCGGTGGGTTAGGCGAGTCCAGGCTGGAACCTCACCAACCCTCCCGCGCGCCTGCGAGCAGCCTCCGCCACCCTCTCCTGCTTGGGTGGGTGCCCGGTGGTCCTCGAGCTAGCCGAACAATATAGTGCCATGGCACTCGACCTATTCATTTTTCTTTTTTCTTTTTCTTTCTTCATTTTCAGAAAAGGAAACTTCTTGGTTAAGAGCAGTAGTTTCTAAAAGGCTGATTACACAACTTTCTTAGGATTCTGTAAACTAACAAATGTTTTAACTTATTTTTCTCACAAAAGTTTTCCACTTGCTAAGTAAGTACAGTGCGAGAGGAGAATAGTCTACGTACTGATGTATTGCACTGATTCTACTTACGTCATATCATGTCTTAACATGCAATCTGGCTGCACCTGCCCTTTTGGAATACTGTTTTGGTGTGCCTAGTTATAGGGATATGATTCAAATTGACTAGCTGTGCAGTGAAGATACCAGCTGTTCTATCCATTCATGCTGCACCAAATGGGTAAAAGGTAAAATCTTTTCTGCATGGGAAGTTGTGAGATGGTTCCTGGGGCACATCTGAAGTGGCTCCTGATGCTTTTACAAGTTGGCTCCAAGAAGCTCCAGCAACTGCTTCTGAAGGAACTGGTTTGGTCAAAGCTCCTCCTGACCCACACTCACCTTTCCTCCCTCTTTGATCAAACAGAAGAGGAAATGCAATCCAAAAGCATTATGCAATTTATCCTGCAGGTATTACTAAAACGCAAAGTTGTCTTTGTGAGGACATGAGAAATGAAGGCTACAGATGGAAGGGGAATTTTCAAAAAGATTCTAAGTCCTTTTACATAGAGATCCCATCTTTTTTGGGCATTGAGGCTCAGGAGAATTGTGGGAAGCCTGGTTGAAGGAAGGAGAAGTGAGAGAAGTAAATGCAGCCTTTTACTCCAGAAGCTGTAAGAGCTGTACTGAACAGAGAGCAGAACTGTGGGCTTGCTATAAACAGCTGTAAATCTTACTTTAAAATGCTTCCCCTTTGCTTCCATTTTTTGGGTATTTTTTCTTCTCTGTTTTGTACCTGCCTGTTTACTACTAAGAGGGCTTCTTGCCCCTCTTCTAACCATGCTAAAAGAGTGTGGGTCAAATAAGAAGCTGATGGAGAAGACCTATCACAAGTGTACTCAGCACTGTGGCCTTTGCATGTATTAGAACTGTTTAACATTTCGATGCGTAATTGGAAAATGCTTACGCAACGATTTTGGCAGAGATGCTTAAGAGAAACAAAGATTGCTAGAACTGCACAATTTGCAGAAAATATGCCCTTGTTATTGCCTGGAAACATGGATTTTCAAAGCAAAAGCTACAAGGATGAAAGAGAATAGAAAATGAAAGGAGCATGCATTCCTCTAGCAAAAAACATCCCTTAAATTTCTGTAGTGATTATTTACACACTTTGGCATTTGAAAACTTGAATATTTTTTACTCATGTTGTCCGAAAATGGATTTTGCATTTAAATTAGGATAGAAGGCAATGATAATGTTATAAGATGAAAGCAATAAAACAAAGAAAACCATAAAAGGTCGGCTATGCTTGGCATAAAATAATTGTCTCTAGTGGCAAGAGAAATAACATGTACAGCTAGTAGAAACTATAAAAACTCTAGAGTATTATTGAAAAGACAGGAATTATATCTAAATCAAGCTATGCCTTCTAAAAATAAAAAAATACCATGCTAATGCTTAAGTGCTAAGTATGTTAATGGTAGACAATTCTTTTTAACATAAATAATAAATATTATGCCTTCATGATTCCATATTTTTGATGGAAAATGAAAGTAATCGATTCTTAAAATAGCAGAAGAGTCAGTTTTATAAGGAGGTGACCTTATCTTAAATCTTGTGAGATTTTATTACTTTTCAGAAAGTACGAATGTTATAATTGCCTTTCAAGACTTTAAAGTAAGTACAATAGTCCTGTCAGAGCATACTTTGAAATAATTTATAGGAAAGAGTCCTCACTGGTGTATTTGAATTTAAAATAAGAATTACTTCTGGTAATTTTTCACTTGATCTCACAATGCGGAACCATAAGTAAGGTGAAAAAACTGTGTTTTTGCAAAAATGTAGTGATCAGAAAGATTTTAGAAGCATCTTTTCTTCCTTTTCTCCATTTATTTCAAGTCTTGAAATAAAGCTTATAAAATAATGAAAGAACCAAACAATTATGAGTTTAAATAATTAAACTAGATTTGTCAATTTCATTTTCTTATATTGCCAAAAGAGAGAGTTCATGGGTTTTTTTTTAATGTTAAGAAAATTTGTTATAAAAAGTTGTTTTATTATGAAAGTCACACAATACAGAATCGAATTCTTCCTCAGCATCTCTTTTCTTTAATCAATCTGGTTCTATGTGCTTAAATTAATCTGGATTATACTGGTGTACCAAAAGCTAAACCACTTTTACTTTCAATTGTCTACAAATACTATGAAAAATGTGAATATATGTAGATTTTGGAGCTTACTTTATATTGCATTATATTGCAATTAAGAATATGGACATGATGGTTTATTTTTAGTTGTTTGATGCCCATTACAATCACTTCTTTTCAGAATGCAACTTTGTTATTGTCCTGAATAAGTTTACAGTTATGATCTTCCTACATTTCATTCAGTAGCATGAGGTGTGCTTTCTGCTTTATTGCTTATTTGAAAATATTGCACAGAGAGTACTTGGTGCATAATTAATATTGGCCTCAAAAATTAAAACTGATCCTTTGAAATAGGAAAGTTTCTGATCAGATCAGGCTGTAAGGAGTTGATTTAGTTCTGATGAACTAATGTCTGAAGCTGCAAGCCCTAGGAAAAACACTGATTTGCTCTCAAACTGGGTCCTTAACCCTTTTAGGCTTTTGCATGTAAGTGTAATTTCAGTGAACAAATAAGGAAAGAAGCTGTACTTGCTGCATTTTGTCATCTGACAAGTTACACTGAGCAAATTTTCTGTGTGGAGTTGAGGACAGCTAGTAACCAAGGAATATTTTCTTTCAGTTTTGGGGACATGTAATTTTGATAACACTGAATGTTTATGCCTCTGGGCATATATGATGTACCTTCTACAAGTAGCTTCTGCTCCAACCCAATGCCTGCTACTGGCACCCATTCAGAGTTTAGGAGTTTGTGCCTGAGTAGTTATAACAAACTTTCCACTCTCCCTGACTTTGTGCTGGAACAAACACAGTGGAGTAAGTGGATGAGTAGCAACATCCTTCCATCCCTCAAGAGGCTGTCACTGCAGCAAGCCTTTAGGTGTTTGCAGAACAGGGCCTCAGTCTCTTCGGGCTGGGCACATCTCCCCTTGCTTCAGAGAAACAAAGAAAAGGCATCTGACTGATGCGGAGATAATGTTTTTTCTTATCCGCCATTTCAAACTAATGAGTCACAGTTCTGTGTCCTAAAACCTAGGCTGAATGAGACCAACTTCTTTTCTACTGTGCTATGTTTTCAAGACAATCATAGGAACAATGCTGAAAGTTTATGAAGGTTCAAGTTAGCAGTATAAGCCTTTTTATAAAGAAACTGATTCCATCAAAGCAAAAATAGGTTTTCAAAATATGGCAGAAAATTTCTTAAAATTGTGTACTGAAATTCATTGATTTTGTGTATAAAGGCACTCAAAGGATTTGAGTTATTTGAATTGTAACAGAAAGAGATCTATGGAATTGGTAAAGGTATCGCCAATTTGTAATAAAATCTTGGAGGCTATGGAGGTTATGGGACAAATACGTTCTACAGCCACAAGAAAAGAATAACAGTATCTCCTATGTTTATATAGGAAATGTTCACCAAGGGAAAGCAGCTTTTGACTCCATTGCTCTTGTTCCACTTTCTGGAGCTATTCCTACAACTTGCATGCCTCTCACGCAGAAGTATAGGAATTCCTATCTTGAAGGACCCTGCAAACCTCTCTGCCCCTGACCCTGCCTCATCCTTATTTCCTCCTCCTTTAACAAGAATGATGTGATTGTTAACAGCAAACAACAGGTCTTAGCTACAGCCCATTATTTAGAAGAAAATCCCTAGAAATATACTCTGGGCTGCAGAAATGTCTAAAGACCACTTCCATACTTGGCTATTATGTCATATTGATATGAAACAGGAGTTAATTGAAAAAAGAAATTATTTTTGCTATTGTATTTTTTCAAAGATGCCATGTCCATCTTTTAGGACATTCTATAAAAAGGCAGCAAGACTGGTATATCTACTTCTGTTGCAAGTATTGTTGCTGTTTGCACAACAAAAATAATAACAAAAGAATGTGACCACTTGTCACATCAGGTAATTGGTTTCCATAAAGAATTAAATAAAGCAATGACATATATTATGACATATTAGCATTTTCACCAATCCATGTGGCTTTGGAGAAATAATATGCAGTTTTATTAATAATTTTTGAGCATATAAATTTATTCAATTAATTTTGAAGGCTGTCCTCAAAGCAAAGAACTAGGCTGAGGGAAGAAGAATAATGAAATGTAGTTTTTCAGTAATGGTTCCATTTCTTGTGAATTGTTTTTGCAATACTTCTAAGAGAAAACATTAGGATAAATGTAATGCTATTCTCACTTAGCCGGTTTTGGAAACTGGTCTGTGTGTTAGTTGTTGCTCACAGATAAAAAGTAATCAAAAATAATTCAGGATGAGTTGCCAAATTAATAAAGGCATTAGGTCTACTTAAACTTTTGGAAGGAATGCAATATGCTTTTCCTTACTGCTTCAAATAAAACTGCAGAACAGATAACTAGTGATACAAATTCTTATGTTCAGTGGAACTAACAAGCAGAACTATATTTGCACAACACTGACAATATTTTATTGCGCAAGAGGAGTTATGTCTGGGGTGGCCACCAGAGACTAGACAAGAATAAGGGAATAAAAGTAGGTATTTATTTGAAGGGCCTTCAAAAGTACACGCTGGGGAGTCAAAGGCTACACCCAAGATGGACCGTGGGTCACGAGTTCTTCACAGTTTTATAGGTTTGGTCGATTTGCATATCAGGATCAATTCTCAAATTACAACCCCAGTTAATGATGTAATGACCCCAAGTTTGCTCTCCTCTTCAGAGGCCTTAATTTACATATTTTGGGGCCTGGGACAATATTGGTGTCCTTGGAGAGCAAACCTAGAATGGCAGGTTATGTCTAACTAGCATGAGAGAACAGCAGCTAACATGCCACAAGAAACTTCAGAGTTACACACTAGGCAGTACAGGATTTGAAAAACATCAAAGTTAAAACCTAAGGCATCAGAATATTTATTAACACAATATATTTATCAAATTTGTGTTTGTTTCAGTAAGTTGCTTGGTTTCATATAGACTCTTCCAGAACTTTGGAACAAAATATTTTGGCTTCTAGATGTCTTGAAAATTTCCTTTGTTCGGAAAGTCTGCTTTTCATACAAGTATTTTAAAGGGGCAAAATGAAACTAAGTAGTTCAGCTTTAAAAAATATTTTTGGCCCAACTTAATGAATCTTTCTTTTCAAACTTTGTTTTCAATATACAATGACCATATTCTTGATTCTTTCAGTCACCAGTTGTTTAAAATCTTTTCTAAAGGCCCCCCAAGCCATTAAGGGAGCATAATGCACTCCGGCATATCTCTGTGAAATTAATTAAATTTCTAATACTTTATCAGATAGCAAATAAAGGGGGTTTTGGAATTTTAATTTAACAGATAATCTTTTACATTTCAGTATGCTGATAAATTGTTCAGAATGAAGCTAAATTTCATTAGTTACAAGGAATCTAATACCAATAACAAAAAAAAATTTTGAATGCTTGAATAAAATCTTTTGCCTTTTAATCTTCTGACAGTTGCCTGCATGAGTTTCATTCTGTCATAAGCAAAACAAAAGTTGCTAAAAGGAGGAATGAAATATAGAGGGCGGGGGGAAAGGAAAGAAATTAAGACTCAGAAAATCATACCATGATGTATTTTCATAGCTATCTAAAGATTTAAAATTTAGCTTGAATTTTCTAACTTCAGGACTGAAAAAAATGAAAAATAAAGTATCTGGAAAAAAAAAATCTACTTCACAGTTCAGTTTTTGCACTAACAGATATAGTTACTATATCTAGTTAATGCTAATGCATGCTAATCGTGTAAACATACCTGTTAGAATTCTGGTCTAGTGCTGTCTCCTACCAGCTATAAACTATGCTTACAAACGTGCCAAATATAAACTGCAGTAAACATAAATCTACTATTTTCTGTTAAATTGTCTTTTACTCTTGTTCAGTACATCTACCCAAAGCAAATAACCAATTATTCATTAAGTAAGTTTCACAGAACCTTAAGATATTTTAAAAACTGGAATTGTAACAGGCCTCATTTTTTTTTATATGGAACAGGCAAATTTGGAAGTAACTGACCTTTAAGTGGTAAGACAATTTCTGCTTTAGATGAAATTGTTAATGAAATTCCATTATAATGAGGATAACATAACAACTATAGTAATTGCATTGCAATAAGGAAATTTTAGCCTTGAAAGATTTAAAAGCTAATTACTGAGTGCCATAGTGAAACAAATGAAACTCTTTACTCCTATTGTGGTAATATCTGAATTGCTACTAAGCATTTCCTCAGCAAACATACTTTCTAAGTGATGATAGGCCTAAATATTCCCATTTAAGCTCCAAAATAGTTTTTGCACAGCAGCCACATTTAATCTTACTGGCACAGTTGCCTGGTGCACATTTGTAGAGAAACGGCCCTGAAGAAAAGGTGAAGTGTTTCTTGGTCAGGATGGGTGATGAAGAAATCACCCTCTTTTACAGCGCTGATAGGAATCAGCTGGAGACGTGCCCTGACAGAAGGTGCTCTTCAGTCGTGTCTGCCTTGTGCAGGTACAACCTTCTGGTTGACCCTGCAACATCATTACAGATCTCTTGTGGGGTTCTCTCTTGATTGTGGTCATCCCTTTTTCCCCACACCAAATAACCTTTTAGAAAGCTTTCAAGAGTAAAACCTTCGTAGAATAACACTTCCAAGAAGCGCATGAGCAAATTTTAATGCTGATGTGATATACAACACAGGAAAGAACTTGATAAACATGTGTAATTTTAAAATTTTTTGATTGACTCTCCATATTTGAACTCTACATAAGAGAAAAAAAAAGGAAACAAATAGCAAAATCTGAATTTTGTTTATCCCTTAGTAATTTAAATTTTAGAATAACCTCAGATTATCTTCAGGGAGATTAACTCACTACTTGAAATTCTATGTTATTTTCTCAAATCAAACAAGCAAACAGAAATGTTGCCAGTTAATACATTTTGAGTTTATGGCTTCCTTTAAACAGTGAGTATAAAGTATTTACCAGGGTCCTTTCAGAAGCTGGTATATGTAGACTTTCATTGGCATTTCAACAGAAACGATTGATGTGGAAAGCAGTATAGAACTCTAGAGCACACCTGTCTGCTTCTGTTGTAAATGCCTTATAGCAGGTTATGATGCTAGCATTGTATCAGGCTCCTAGATTTTGTGAAGCTATTGGGCTAACTGCACTAGAAGGAAGCATTTTATCTTCCTGGTTAGAAGCAAACATCAGAAATGTCAGTGGGACACAGGCTTCACAGCTTTCCAAAAGAACAAACTGCACTGCCTCAGCCTCAGTAACTGTAAAACCAGGATTGCAATTCATTGAGCCACTGTCTGCTTTCTCACCATGCACAGCAATGTTTTTGGGAGGGTGGCTACAGGAAGGTAATGTACACAACATCATGGCAACAGGATTACTGTGAAGCATGAATTTAATTAGAGGTCATATGCAAGTGCCATTTATTTGGATATGGCAAATTTATTTTGAAAAGGGAAAGAAGAAAGACATCAGACACCTGCTCAAAATATTTGAATCTTGGACTGTGTGCCTGTGAGGTATCGTTCAGGCTTTGAAGAAGACTGGCTTCCATGGAAAAGGGACAGTGAACAACACAGGGTTTCAGAGAGAAATGAACACCAAAGCGTCTCGCTGTGTGTTCTTGATGCAACTCCTTTGGTTTTTTTGCACAGTGATCCACGTTGCTTTATTGTTGTGAATCACTCTCATCCTCAGAGACCCACAGTGACAGTCCCTCCCTTCACTGAAGGTAATGGGAAATTTGCCAGTATCCTCAAAAGAGACAGGAATAAGTCATTTATTCTCTGCTGCTGAAATACATGAAAGCTTGACAAGTCTGTGAATAGGTAGTTTCATCCTCTTCTTATTTTAGAGTCTATTTTCAAATGTTCAGACTGTATCTTCAATGAGAAAACAACTAGACTCTGCTACTTAGAGTCTTGGACGCTGTGAATTGCTCTCTCCTGAAGTACACTATTTTTTCAGACATCAATATTCAACAGCAATAGTAGTACAGGGGGATTATTTATATATTTCTGAAAAGACGCAGCTTCCCAAGATGGTTCTACTTTTAATGGATATCATGAAGTGAAAACCAGAATAACTTCAATCACATCTCATAATCTTACAATCTAGCTGTAACATTGAACGTGTTTCTTTCTTCAAGTCTTTCCTTTTTCTCTGGTTAAGCATGCAACTGGCTGATATTTTACCTTCTGTAATTAATAGAATTGGGTTATATGGGATATAGGACACAGGAGGGAGTGGAACCCAACCACAGAAATACCTTGAGAGAACCCTTCAGAAGAATATTTAAGAATATTTGCATTGCAAGTTTAAATGCATTTTCACATTGAATAATCCTTGCACAGTTGAATTTTATGAAAGAGTGAAATTGGTTCGCAACACTCAAAGAAGATTATTAGTTAAACAGCTTTGTTTCATTATATGACTGCTAGTTTAATATTCCCTTACAAGCTTGAAAATAGACGTTTTTCTGTCATTTCCTTTAAAACCACGCTTGTTTGATTTCTCTACCTTAAAAGGTACAAAAATACTTCAAAGAGCAGTTCTCTGTACGCAGAAACATTTTTTTTTCTGGCAGCTATAAAGGTTTGTTATATTTGGAATATTTCGCATTTATTATGTTTTTGCAGAAGGAGTTTTTTCAAAGTTACTGCAGCACATTACAGAGTTATCACAAAACAAGGGAGGTTGGCCAGGACCTCATGACATCATCTAATTTATCTTCCCCTGCTCAAAGCAGGGTCAGTTAGAGTAGGTTAGGACCCATGCTTAGTTAGGGTTTGAATATCTGTGAGGTTGGAGACTCCACAAGTTCTCTGGGTAACCTGTGCTGGTATTTGACCACCCTCAAAAGAAAAATATTTTATTACATTTAAAATGAATTTTCTGCATTTTAATTTGTGCCTATTACCTCTTGTCCTGGCACTGGGGAATCCTGAAAAGAGTGCAGCTTCATCTTTTTTTACTTTTCCCCATCAGATTTTTATATACGTGATGAGATCCCCCTGAGCCTTCTCTTCTCCAGGCTGAGCACTCCAAGCTCCCTCAACCTGAGCCTCATATGAGAGATGCTTCAGTCCCTTAATCATCTTTGTGGCCCTTTGTTGGATTTTACTCTAGTATGTCCAATTACTTCTAGTGTCAGGGAATCCAGCACTAGACCCAGCACTCCAGGTGTGTCTTACCAGGGCTGAGTAGAGGGGAAGGATCCGCACCTTGACCTATTAGCAATACTTAGCAGCCCAGGAGGCTGTTGGCCACATTTGCCAGAGGGGCATGTTGCTGGGTCATGGCCAACTTGTTGTCCAGCAGGACTGGTTTTTTTCTAAGCTTTTTTATATTCAAGCTTTGCATGCTTTGATTATATATGGGTAGAGGAAACATTAGAGGAAATACTGATCAGACCAAATTTTCTTTACAAATATGACTTCGCTCTTACATTGCTGTGATGACAGAAACAAGCCCAAAGAGGAAATTTCAGCATCTGATTCTAATTAACCTCCTTGAGTCTAATTAATTTCATCAGTTTCAAATGAAGGTGAAATTGTGAGTTGATGTGTTATTTAAAAGCTGTTTAGGGGAGAGGGGTTCCTGAAGAGTGTTGGAGAGCAAAGCAAGGAGCTAATTTAGTAGGTGAGATCAAGTTACTGCGTTAAAAAGAACTATGGTTTTTGTGCTTTGGAGTTTGTTTATTTGTTTTCATAAAGAGAGGTAGTTCAAGGACTAACTGTTTGTCAACAGTTTCACAAACTATGAAATGCAAGCTTCTGGTAAGAAAGTTAAAGTACTCTTAATTTGTGGGTGAGGTCTAAATATGTTAAGTGATGTAAGGACAACTGAGTAACCTGTCCTCTTTCTTAACCTAAATCTGTGTTATAGCTATGTCCCTGAAATTAGAGTGTTAATTTACCAACATAACCCTGGACTTTTTTGTACTTGAGATATTTTTGTTCTCGGTATTACATGTGTATGTTCCCCCTTCCCCCAACCGGCTCTGTGGCACTCAGCCACTGTGAAGCCAAGCAGCACTTGTGAAGCCCGCTGTCTGTACAGCTCGTGTATAATTGAGCTATGCAGATGCAGCAGCTGAGTCTTTCTTAGAATTTCTGCCTGTGTGATTGAGCTGAAATACTGGAGTTGTAGTGATTATGCAGATGAATTATGCTTGTTGATGCAGGACTCTCCAGTACAAGTGAAGTTGCAAATACCCGAAAATCTCTTTACATCCCCGTTGCAAGAAACATGTCGGCTTTAGACTCCTGCCCAAAGCAGCTGCAGTGATAGTTACATCTTTCTCTCTAGTGATCTTCTGAGTATCTGACTGTACCTTACAGCTGTCTTCAGCCTTTTGAGGATTAAACACCTGGGTAAGATATGGGCATTAGACTTCTACTGAGAGCTGTGAAAGACTAAGTGTTTATAACTTCTGGTATTTTAGCAGTGTTTGAATCTGCTTGAAGGTAAAGCTTTAGTGTATGGGGGGGAATACTGGGTTGTTTGCTGTCAATACTAAAATGCACAAGCTTCTGTTAGAGCATCTGCTATGTACAGGCTGTATTTGGTAAGCTGTCAGCTACCGTTCTTCAAGAAAGCCAAAGTTCCCTATTAAGCCTCAGTTGTTGCTTTTGATTTTTCCGTAATTGTGTCAGCACTTGCTAGTGAAGAAAATGCCAATTTTTGCTAATAGTGGAGGAGGTTTGTGTTTTCTCACTTGTTTAGTTACTTTCTTTCCCTGAGAATGACTTTTCTGTGTCACTCTGAATAATTTTGTGGGTAACATTTAGTTACTTCTGGATTTAGGTCTTAATTTTTAGGGGAAAAGTCAGTATATCAAAGAGCCTTGAACAACGCAAAGAAAATGCACAGTCCTCTCTGTTGGCTTCCTTATGTAAATGCCTGTATTTAAAGAAAGGCATGACCTGGCTTAATCAGCAAAACTCACGAAGAGGTAACATCCCTAACTTGAAGTTCTTGTCTGCTGGAATGATTTCTTTGAATCTCAGGTGGTCTAGAGTGGATGCTCAATGCTATTGATGGAAGCATTTATTCCCTGTCATAAGATTATTCGAGTAGCTGTTAAACACGCAGTGCTCTCGTTTTTGTTTTGTCTCTTCTCTGTGACCTTATGGTGTACTAGGAAGTTGGGGGAAAAAAAAAACATTAACATGATAAACTGCCTTTTTCTTTAAGCTTAGGTGCTGACAAAATGGTATCAGTTTTCTCTGATGCGTCTTCTGCTTTTATTCAATATCTTTAGAAAAAAAAAAGCAGTAGCTAGATAAGGCTTTATGGCAATTGCAGCAGTCAGTGGAATCTAAACTCTACCTACTTGGCTGGATTTTCTTCCTGTTGTTTTTGGGTAAGGAGTGTGTGTGAGAGGTGGCTCTTTTTGTTTAAGATTTTACTTCAGTGGCTTTAGATACAAGCAGTCGTTCAGGAGAAGTCTTCTATCTTCAGGGTGTTTTAGCAGTTCTGTGAAAAGCAGACATAACTGTCAAATCAGATTTTATTTTTATTGTGCTACTCAATAGTAAGTGTCTTCACCCGTTAACGTCCCCTCCAATTCACTGTGACCACGGGTGTTTCACTGTTATCTTGATTTGATAAGGGCTATCGGCACTCTTGTGTGGCACTTATTACAGCAGTTGCTGAAAAGCTGATGTTTATTTTTAAGTCTTGGATCAGAGAATGTCACCATGTTTAAGGCAAGGAACCACTTTACTCTCACTTTCTTTGCCCCCAGGACTGCCATGGCTCTGTCTGACCGGGCACTCCTGGAGGAGTAACAACAGGAGGGGAAAGGAGTAAGGAGGACGTGTGTAAGAAAGAGGAACAGGAGAAAGCAGAAATGACCCCTTAGTGGTCAAAATAAAATAGCCCTAATCCTAAAGTGCTGCAGGCACTTTCCATTCATTCAGCAGTGTGTGACAGAAAAAAGTGGATTCTTACTTAATGTTCATGTAAGCCCTTTACAGGGAGTTTAGTAAATTGTAGCTAAATGTGCGATCTTGAAAGAAAAAACATGGGATTTTTGTGTGAAATAGTAACAAGGGCTATTAAAAAAAAATAAAAGGAAGTGACTATTTGGCAAGCTTTCTTCCCTAGAATAGTAATTTCCAGTATAAAGGGCTGGTGACATGACAGAAGGCACTAAATGAATTCTAAGTGCTATATTTAGAGACTGTTTTCTGGATCTAGCTAGAAGCAGTACTTGACTCCTGGCCTTCTGACTTTATGCTTTTTAGACACCCTTATCTGAAATATTAATAGCGAGACATTGGAAACTCCGTTTGAAATACTAATTCAAATAGTGTTTGTAAGGAGGGTTTTTCCATACTTAGTGTAAGGTTGCAACTTTCTGAACCCTGGAGTACTTATTTTTGAAATAACAAAATACTTAACTGCTTATTGAAAAATGGTAGGGATAGGGAAGTCATCAAGAGATGCATTAGAATGCAGGATGGTTAGGATGATATCTCGGTTAAAAATTGTAATGTTTTTATATAACCATTATGAGCTGTGTGATGTTATTAATTTCAACCATCTAAGAGGAAAAAATGTTTTGACTAGTAACTTTTCAAAAAGCTATTCATGAACTGTTATTTTAAAAAGATCAATGTATCTTATAAGAATGAGACTTCACAATATGCTGGTAATTGTAACATGGATTATTAGAGCTATTTAACTGTTCTTTTCACAATGAAAGCTTGATTCAAAGCTGCTAAAATCTGTGGTTTCACTGGTAAACCCAGAATCAAATAAAAGTGACAAAATGTAGGGCACCAGGGCAAACCTACCTGTAATGGCAAGGTAACAAGGGAGTCTTAAGGATCAGCTCTGCTTGATACTTGCCTGGTATATTTCCCTCCCTGTTAGGCGCAGGCAGAAAATTTCTGGCAAGCATTTGAGTCATAAAACTAGCTACTTGTTTAGTTTGTCACAGTGATGATATTAGACCTTTATATGAGGGCAAACAGCTTAGGTGCTCTTTACTGAAATCTGAAAGAAAACAAAGGTTTGCAAAAGGGATTAACTTGTGCAAATCCTCTGTGCCATAGGACACTGGGATAGCAGCAGGTGCTGATGGTCTGTGCAGCAAGCCATGCTGGTGCCCAGGCAGCTTTGGTGCCCAGGCTCATCAGCTTCTTGGAAGAAAATAAAAATGACACCTGATACCATATTTGAGTAGTAACAAACTAAAATGACAGTGCTTTATGCCAAACACAATGACAAGTTAGAGCACTCCACCAAGTTTTGCATGATCAATGTGCTGCAACGTGACAATTAAAGATCATTTGGATCGAGTGGTAACTGTCATATCCAGCCAGTAGAGAGTGTTTGACTACCAATTTGGCATATGAGCACATGGCTGGAGTCCATAATTGCTGATGCAGTGGTAGATCCCTCTGAATTTGCAGCTGTACCTCATCTGATGATACAGCAATTCGAGAACCATGAGCTAAAAATGTCAAAACATTTCAGGTTGCCACAACAAACTGTTTAAGCATGCAAAAGTGCTGTGTTTCTTTCAATTTATATTGACAATCCATTCAGCAAAATTAGATAGACTATGCTTTTTATTTTATCTTTATTTCCCGGCCCATTTGAAGGCTGCTTTTTGATTATCTACAAGAAATTATTTCTACATATACAGTACACTTACTGGCAGTGGTATCAATACATCTATATAGGCACTAATTCAGTAATTTATGTAATCAGTTCTGGATTTTTTTTTTTTCAGCAGAACCACAGATAAGCTTCTTTTATTGTAGGAATAGTGTCTTGAAGAAAGTGGACTAATATAACATAAAGGCTTCTCTGCACAAATATTCCAAACAATTTAACTTTAAAACTGCATCCTGGAATAAAATTTTGTTGGTGGAGTCTCCAGAGAAGAACCTCTCTGTGCCCAAACTTGGTAAAATTATTTGGGGCATAAAGAGAGTGTGTTCCAGGAAAACAAGACAATACTGATCCAGAATTTAGAGACTGACTAAATCACACAGGTTCTACTGTTTTAACTGACACTCTGTTTCCAGAGTAGGAGGGAAGGGACAGGTGAATGTTTTAGTCCAGATGCAAAATCTATGTAAAACATGTTTACCAAAATGTGTAAATGATATCTTTACAAAGAAAAGAAACAGTGGGATACTTTCACTGAAGTAATGTCTTCTGTGCTCAGTTAAATCAACAATTACCACCAGTGCTAAATCCAGTTGAGTGAAGATAACATGTGCAGCTAATTCTGCTGAGAATTTTACTTAAACACCTACTATCTGAGATATTTAATTAACTCACTCAATTTCTGAGACAACAGACATGATTCTAAATGTTCTTGAGTTTTCCCTTCTTAAGAAAGGCTTCATAAGAAGGAACCTTGTTTTATTTCATAAATATTATATTGTTCTTTTAAAAAAAGTTTGGTCCACTGCTGAATTTCAAAAGATGCCACTTTGCTGAATTGCCTGCATTGGTTTGACATCACCTTGTGTCTTTTGGAGGCTAAATTATCAGGGGCCTTTCTGGTTTAACTGGTATTTGGGCTTATGTGTTGCCACTAATTCTCTTTCATTAAGCTTCGCCACCCCTTTTAAGAGTTCACGTATCTCCATTTCAGTTCTGACAGGTTTGCTTACAGTCTGTTCACAAGCCAAAGGTTTGTTTAATGAAACATATGGCAGCAACCAATACTATGATTATCCAAATAATTGCACTACATATTGCCAGCATCTAAGATCAGATGGCCAGTGTGTGCTTGGATAATCAAGGCTCCCTTCTCACAGGCGCCTCCTTGGTATAGTTAATTTTGTCTCCCTTGGAGGCCAGTGGGTGGTTTCTATAGTTGAATTGTAGCTATTCAATTGCTGTTCTGTTAATACTATTGTAAAATTTATTCTTAATCTTACGATCTTATTTAAAACCCAGCTATCTCATTGCAAACCTCAAGCGTAATTTCTGTGTGGTGGTAGTTTACATTTTAATGGAAAGAGGTACACCTATTCTACTTCCTTATTTTATGCATGAAGGCATCTTATAGCAGTTGCTTTTTTTTTTTCCCACCCAATCATTAAAGCAGGATCTTTTTGCTAATAGGAGTAAAGTCCTTTATCCTACAGCTACTAGTTTCATTGCCCACCTGAGCAAATAAACCATTCACTTCAGGGAAGAAATTTGTCAGCAAAATTTTAAGACGGTACTTGAAAAATACTACCAAACCACTGTTTTTTAGAATCATAGGCAAATCAACATTTTGAACAAAAGATGCAGATTATCTAATCATGAAATACCTTCATATCAGGATCATCAAAGAAAGAGTGAGCACAAAATTCTCTTATAAACATTTTGTATCAAAGTATAAGCTTCAATGTGCTTTTATGTATATGCATACTACACAACACATATGCTCTGCATAAACCAAATATTTTAATCTAATATGACTGTCTTAGACTCTGGTTATCCACAATGAGGGAAATCTTAGTTCTAGCTGTCAGTATAACTTTAAATCTACCTCCAGTTGTGCGTAGTACTACACACTGGATGTAGAAGGGAATAGTGCTATAACAGTGATGTTTACTCCAGACCTGATTTGTGCAATGATATATACATGGAGGTTATGATGAAGCCAGCTCTTTTGTTCTAGTTAGTTTGTTTACTTAGGTATATTCTAGGCTATAAACCACTGTGATGCAGTTTGGCCAGTGATTTTGCTGTATTTCTTCTCAGATAAAACATCTTATGCTACCAGTGAAATATGTCTTAGTATGTGGAATAGAGTATTCCACATACAATTCAATAGTAGCTGGTATTGAGCCAGTTGAGTTCTTGCCTGTGCAATGAACCAACAAGCATCGTGCATGTGAAGCATAAAATGTGTGGTGCAGGGTAATTTTTGTTTTAACGAAACATAAGGCCTCCATGTATGGCAGTGCATACAGGTCAAAACATCCACCTGGCACCCAGCACTAGATCTATAATCCAAACTGCTTTTGGAACCTGAAAGACGGAATTTCATCCCAGCAACCACCAGGATTTGTTTGTACTTATACCTGTTACATGCTATAATTCTATAGTAATATTATGAACTCTGGGAAGTTACTAGTGATTGCTTTGATGCCCTGGGGCCTCGTCAGAAAGAGTCCTATAATTGCATGTGGTAGAGTATCGTGGGGTGTCATTAAAATGGATGGTTCATTGTCTCAGACTCCTGGGACTCAAGCTAATAAAACAGCCTATGCAACTGACAGGCAACACTTCTTATTTGGAAATACCTTTTTTGGTGATATAACCATGTAAAAAAACTGTGGACTGACATTTCATACAAGCACTTGAGAGTATTACTGAGAAGAAAACTGTATGAGTAGCCTCTGAAAAGTATTTGGAAAGGCTTTCAAAACTGCAGTTTTGTTAAAAATCATGTGATAATGGATCTATTAATATGATACTGAAAGCATTACTAAATTTTTCTTTAGGAACAGATGGAGAAATAGAGAACTCATATGCACTTTGGCTTGGAAGGGGTTCTTTATCAATCACTTAATTTCTCATTTGAAAATAAACATTGAATGCAACAAAGCCAGCACTTTCTACAGGAACTATCATTATTGCAAAAAAAACCCCAAAACCCCAGCAACAACAACCCCCTCCTCCAAAAAAACCAAACCAAAAATACCAAAAACTGAGCCAACCAAACAAAAACCAAAACACAAACCAAAATGTGTTAAGAGAGTTTCATTACATCTGCCAAACAAAATTTGCCCAATTTCATTGTCTGTTGTGGAGATAAGGAGCCAGCTAACTGGAGCATGCTGGTGAGCTTGCATTGACTCTGCGTGAGTGCACAAATCATTTTTGTTATTGATTCCTAAGCTGGGCCATTCTTGAATGTCACCATGCAAATATTCCAATACAACTAAAACTCATACGTCAGAGAATGCAAAAACGTATAACCCTCTACAAATGAAAGGACAAGTTATCCTTGCTCAGTGTACATATATATGAATGTGTGTATGCATAAATACGTATATTCATAAGTATGTATTTATGTCTCTACAAATGTGCATCTGGAATGGGTGTATGGAAATATACCACTAGTGATTAAAAGAGAAGGGGGATTTTTATGATGAAGATCTAACCTGTTCTTTTCTCCTGAGGATGTAATTTACAGTGGGTTAATGGAACAGATGCTAGTTTCTGTCAGACTGGAGGCTACAGAGTCTTCACAGTCAAGTGTATCCTCATGTTAATTGCCATAATTAACTTATGTCATAATTAAAGAGTTCTAAGACTTCTGCTTTCTTAGGTGTAGAAAGAGGAGTAAAGGAGGCTCTCATAAAGCTGACAGTCAGCAATGATGGGTGGGGCTGATAGTACTGTGTTTCTTTCAGATGGACGATTTATAGATTTTTAACGATGCTTTGACATTAAACATTCAGGTTCAGAGAACACAAAATGCCACCCCTGAACAAAGAAATACTGAAAATCCATATATTGTATCTAGTACTCATGCTCAATCCATGTTCATTATTGATCTTCTCGAATAAGCCACATGTCTTCAAGTGCATAGTGGGAAATGCAGTTGATTATTGGGCTGGCTGTCTTCTCCTCTCTCCGTACACTCCTTCTACTGTCTCCCTCATTCAGAAAGAAAATTTACACTGAATTTTGAAATGTACATTTTATAATTTCATTCAAAGCCATTTAATTTTCATTCATTCAAAGTTGGTTTATATTTTAACTTAAAACTTTATTTTTCTTTACTCTTTATTTCTTTGTTATTATTTTAATTTCTTTTCCTTATAATAATTTCTGTCATTATACAGCTGTCTTATAAAGAAGATGAGGACAAATATTTCCCTGAGTGTGGTACACGATAATATCTTCTCTTTACCTTAATTAGTTACTAAAAAATTAGCTGGTTTTTGATACTGAAGAATAATTGAATTCACATCAAGCTGAAGCTCCGGGGTCGTTTCCAAGGAAGTATTCTCTCCTACAGTCCTTTTCCTCCCACCCCCTGTGATCTCCCATATATCCTAAGAGATTAGTTGGTCAGGAGCTTTGAATCCTTTTAGAAATGAAGGAAACATAGATGTTTGCCATAACAATCACACTCACTGAATAGTTCATAATTTTAAAAAATGATTAAACCAAAGACTTATGCAACATAATTTGAAGAAAATGTTTTCAAACTTGTTTCCTCTGTGTTTTTTCCCAATAAAGGAAAATTTTGCCTTGTGTAACTACATCAAAGAATAGGGAAAGGTGTCCTTTCAGATAAGGTGTCTTTTTCAGAAGGTATTCATTGAAAGCAAATGCAAACTCTTCTTTGAATTTGAAGTACTATTGCAACAGCTACTCTGGCTTCTTCTTTTTTTCAACATATTAAATACTTTTTATGCCAGACTATCTACTTACAGGACCATGTGCATTCAGAGATCATGCATGTCATTAAATATTCCTTTACTACTGACTTTGCTCTGATACAGTCTGTGGCATCACAAAATAATTAGCAAGGGAAATAAGGAAATTTTTTTTCTTTCCTAAGTTGTAAAATGGAAATGAAACCTTGTAACTCTTAAAAAGCAAGCAGTAAGGAAGTGTAAAGAAGAGTGCTTTAAAAATCTTTGTCTCAGTCCTTATAATACAAGTAGTGTTTTCTGAACATCTGGCTCATGAATTCTTTTTTCAGGGGTGTAACTCATTAACAACCTCTGTCTTGTGCTGTAGATGCTATTCCATCTCTAACCAGTAATTGGCTTTTAAGTCATCTTGAGCCAACTCATCTATAGGCAGTTCATCTATCTAGAATTAATAAAAGAACATTCTCTTTTCTAAGTACAATCACACTTTCAATAAAGAACAAGTAATTTTTCTTTGAGTTTTATTTCTTTATGGAGTAGTTTTTGCACATTCAAGTGATGTGGAGGCAAAAGAGGTTGAGGACCACCTTGTCCTGACATCTGCACCTTTAATTACGTACTGCCATTTCGGTGAATCTTTCTGGCTGAAAAACCCTTCTGCAGCAGTCACTGAATGACTAGACCTGCTAAGATACACATTTATTTCAACACTTTCAATTTTTTTTTTATGTCAGTAGCTTTGGCTCAAACCTGAGAGTACCAAATAATGGCGTATTTTTAATGACAAATTTTTACCTGACATTCTTACCCTCCTCTGAGCATCTGGAGAGCCTTACTGTTGAGTGTACTGTTTCAGGATACCAGCCTCACTGCCATTCATACTGAAAATCTACTACTGACCTTTTGCGTGCTGCCCGTACTGTCCAGAGCAGGGTTGCTGTGACTGTAACTCCATGTGAATGCCAAAACCAGCTTAAAAGCCTTCTAATGAAACACAAATTATTTGAGTGTCTCAGCATGTGCAAACTGGTGGGAGCCTCAGTGGATGCCTCTGCCAAACTGCATTTACTTAATAGCTGTGTTTTATACCCCAGGGAAGTGTGCAGCAGCTGTTCACCTGTAAAGAGGGGTGTTTTATACTGAATGCTGAACTGAGGCGCTGTGGTTTTGGGAGGCTTTTCATTTCCTTACAGTTATGAGTTTTCTACCTTGCAGTTTTCCTCTGTTTCAACTTATTTCTCAGCGTGATGTCAGGAACATGGCTCAACTGTTTTGTATCAATAACACTTAATATGACAACCTAGCTGAAATGTTTTCCTGCCCATACAGCCGGGTGATGTTCTGGGGGTTCCAGTGTACTGCTTGAGGAGGCTTATGCACTTCCTTAAACTCTTTTCACAGTCTTATGGGTACTAGCTTGTAGAGTAGATCAAAGTCAGTAATCAAGCATCTCTGCCCCTTTGAGTATGTCACTTTTCTACTATAGCTTCTGCTGCTGAATGATTTCCTGCAAGGTAAAAATATCTGTTCTATATCAGACTGTTTTAATCCTTTTACCAGTGCTCTGGATCTGCGTAATACCCTGGGTAGTCTGGCAACTGAGAAACATCTATGGTCTGGCCCAGGATCTCAAGGTATTGATATACTTCAGCAAACAGGTCACTTGTAGTTCTTAATGTAGGCTTTGACTTGGGTGATAAAATATATCCAAGTTTCGATATAGCTTCAGGTCAAAGAGAAAGTGAATTTGAACTAATCTGCCATTATCACTAAAACTTGATCTTGTACTTTAGTCATAAGGTATTAGCCAGAAAAACAAAAGCTGAAAATAACAAAGGAAATTAGACTAAGTAATTGAGACTTTTCTGTGCCTTTATTTTGTTTTACTGAACACAACATGCCCACTTTACACTTTTCTTTTTGTTTTCCCCAAGCAGCAATAGACATTCAAGGACAAATTATTTGAAATTAGCTGTGGAAAGTGAATGCCATCTAGTTGCTAAGAGGTAGATGTTTGTCTCTCTAATGAAAGACCACTTTGGCTGCTCCATGTAAAAGGCCCCACTTATGGATCTCTGCAGTCATATTTTTGCCTACAGATGGTAGGCTAGCAAAAGCTTTTATACAGCAGTACATATTAGTAGGCTTAAACTAAAATCCATTCTACCACAGCAAAAACTCTGAACAATGTTGTCATTCAGACTTGTGCATTGTTTTAGGAAAATAATTAGTTGGGAATGTTAAAAGAAACAAAGGAGAAAGAAGGCTTCCAGTTAGAAATTTCTGTAGGAACAGACTCATGTATCTGAAATTTGTGCATGTTTTATGCTATGGTGCAATTTTATTGTCAAAAAGCAGTAAAATGCATGTGGCAGGTTCAGGAAAGGGGAAAAAACACAGCTGAAAGGACATCTTGTTACATTTGTTCAAATGAGATCCTCTGCTGCTCATACTTGAGGACTGCTGTGAAAAGTAATTCTTGTTAAAAGAAAGTGGTTTTTTGTAATAGGCTTTATTTTTTATTGAAAGGATGAAGGTAACAAAAAAAAAAAGCCTATTCTATGGAAGACAGGATACTAACTCCCCCATCATTATTTTGCTCAGGAGCTAGAAAACTTTTCAAGCAGTATAAATTAATTTTATGCCATCTTGATGTATATGTTTGACATTCTCCTGATGCTGTATATTGTACAACTGCGGTAGTTCACCTGTTTGGCAATGGCCTGTATCCTGAAACTACAGTTTTAAGTTGATCTAGCAAAAAAAAAATACAAAAGTAAATTTAAAAAATATATTTGAGATATATTAGTGTGACCATTTTTGTACTGAGTATCTCAGTAGCTGAGAAAATAATATAGACCTGAGGCTGTTGAGTAGAAGTTCTCTATTAATGATACAAGTAATTTTAACTGGAAACCTTTCAACTGGCTTCTGTAATCTTCGTATAAATGTCTGCATTGTAGAACACCTCTTGCATCTTAATGTGCCCTTTACTTTGTCAGCAGTAGCACATTGGCCAAGATGCATGCTCACTTTCTATAATATTCTGGTAACATAACGCAAGCAGTGTTAACAGATGTTTTAACAGTAAAATAGCTGGAGGTCAGCGCTGTAATATTTTGAGGCTAAAGGTTCATGCAGACCAGTGCAATGTTCAAAATAGCTGCAGTAGAATGGGCTTCGTTCTTTTTTTAATCTGACATTGAATCGAAATTTTCTGAATACAAGGCTGAATAATCTAGTACTCTGTATAGTTTCCTTACGTAGCACGCTCATCTAAATGACTCATCACATTCTTTCTCTTATTTAGCAGTCTCTTGTTGTAAAACATTATTTTAGCAGCACAACTCAGCTATTTAGGAGTTATGCTGCAGATTTAGGAAACAATATTGATTGTGTATGATTTCTGTTTCCCACTCCTTGGCACATAAGAGTCATAAGCAGTCTTGTTTTTGATATTTTTGTAATTTTTGTAGTGTGTTCTGAAGATGTTTCTGCCAGATAATGTGTCTTATGAAATAACTGGGACACTGAACAAGTAAATGTGCTCTCTGAGTACTTTTGAGCTGTAGTTGTAATAGAAATTGCTACAGATAGAACTGCTAGCACAGTGTATAGTGAGCCAATCTGTCAAACTACACCCTGAAACTTCTTGGTATGTTAAAAATAGTGGGTTTGGAATTGGATCTCATTTGTCTTGATGGAGGTAATTCCATTTTTTTTCTATAATTTCAATCTGGAATTTTTCTCAGTCTTTTAGGGATAAAATGAAAAACCTTATGTTGGCAAGAATGGAACTGTGCTGTTGATGGAACATTTTAGGACGCTTTTTTCATTCTTGTGATTTCTTAATTTTTTTTCTCCTAAGGTTTTAAGGGTGGTCAAATCAATTATTCCAACATAATTTTACTACAGTAACATGGCATTTTGAGTTCTTATAGGGAGGATCTTAAAGATAAAGCAAAGCACAGAGTAGATTATGAAAATTTCAAAAAATAAGGGTTAGATAGAAAGGGTATGTGGGGGGGAAAAGGTCACCCTACAGGGATTTTTCTGAGGAAAAAATGACAGGAAAAAATACACAATCTATCTCAGACATAAAACTAATAAAACTATAACCTTTTTATCTGTGCAGTACATGAAAAAGAAAGTCAACGTGTTTCTTCACCTGCCTGCCACCATATGTAGTTCAGGATTTAGTTGCTACTCAGCCACTCATTGTTACTCTTGTGTAGAGTAACTGCTCAAATACAGTTTTGTGCATTTTTTTGCTTTGTTATTTAACAGATTTGTCTGAAGGTTAGATGGGTACTGGGACTACTGTGTTCTTAATATACATTAGAATTAGTTTTGCTGTTTAGACCTATACCAAGGAATCACCACTCCAGGAGCAGAGGAAACCCTAAATTTGCTGTCTTAACTGGTACCAAGTTCACTTGCAGTAGCCTGCTTGATGACAGTAGTGTTCGCCAGGCTCATCTATAAGTCCTGTCTCTAGTACTGGAAGTTTGTGGAAGTCCAAGTGGCATAAACGTGGAGCTGTTGGTTTGTACAGGCAGTGCCGAGAATATGCGTGAGAATGGTAGGAGGGCAGTCATGACCTACGCTTGCAGGCAAGACATGGTTGGTTGGTAGTAGGGGCACTAGTGGGGTACTGCAGGGCTCCATCTTAGAACCTGTGCTCTTCAACGTCTTCATTAATGACTTGGACACAGGACTGAAATGGATACAGAGCAGGTTTGCAGACAATATAAAACTGGGAGGAGTTGTTGATTCCTTTGAAGGCAGAGAAACCGAGACAAATTAGAGGGCTGGGCAGTCACCACCCATACGAAGTTCAGCAAGGGAAAGTGATAGATTTTGCGCCTGGGGTGGGTAATCCTGGATGTACAGCAGACTGGGGAATGAGGTGCTGGAAAGCAGAGCTGCAGAAAGGGACATGGGGGTCCTGGTCAATGGCAAGTTGAGCATGAGTCAGCAGTGCCCTGGCAGCCAAGAGGGCCAATGTGTCCTGGGGTGAATCAGGCACAGCTTTGCCGCCAGGCGAGGGAGGGGATTGTGCTAATCTGCTCTGCACTTGGGCGGCCTCACCTCAAGTGCTGAGGTCAGTTTTGGGTGCCATAATATAAAAGACGTTAAGCTATTGGACGGTGTCCAAAGGAGGGCCACCAGGATGGTGAAGGGCCTTGAGGGGAAGCCATAATGAGGAGTGGCTGTGGTTACTTGATTTGTTCAACCTGGACAAAAGGAGACTGAGGGGAGACCTCATTGCATCCTCAGAAGGAGAAGTGAGAGGGCCAGGTACCGATCTCTTCACCCTGACCAGTGACAGGACTCATGGAAATGCCATGAAGCTGAGTCAGGGGAGGCTTAGGGTAGATATCGGGAAAAGGTTTCCACCTAGGGGCTGGCTGGGCCCTGGAACAGGCTCCCCAGAGAAGTGGTCACAGCACCAAGCCTGTCTGACTTCAAGAAGCATTTGGCCAACTGTCTCAGGCACGTAGTGTGATTCTTTGGGTGTCCTGTGCAGGGCCAGGTCTTGGCCTCAATGATCCATATGGATCCCTTTCAACTTAGCATATTCTATGATTCTGTGAAATTAATTTTTGAAAACCCATATCAAGGCATTTGCATTCCTGAAATTCTTAACAAATGCATGATAACTATGTAATGATAATGGATATAACTAGTAATTTTTCAATTGCACTGTCTTTATCAACTGTAGAATGTCCTTGAGATGTAGCTGATTTTTAACAAGGCTCTTATAAAGACAAACAAGGTAAAGTACTGTAGCACTATTCAAATTTTATCTGTGTTAATTCACGCTCTATATTTAATTTATTTTACCTGATAACTCAATACTTTACATTTAATTTAATTAAATTGAGTTTTCGTGCAAGTAAAGTAATTCTAATTCTCAGTACAAAAAATTAATTAGAATCAAAATTAATATTTGCTTTCATAATTATTTATGAACATAGGCTATTTGACAAAATAATCCATGAGTATTCTGTGTTCATTGATATCCTAATTTGTTGCAACACCTTCCCTTCATTATGTTTCGTTTGGAAATTTCAATGGACAAGCGTAAGAAGCTGAGGCACCAAGAGATACATTTAGGTATGCTCAAAAAGAGCACTGTGATAACATTCATCTTTGAGCAGCCATTGGAACTATAAATATTGTATGAGCAGTTAGACTGGCCTGCCTACAGCTGTGTAACCACTAGTGGGTAGCACCAGGAATTTTGTGTGTAATTAAGCAGAGGAAAACTCTCAAGATCAGAGTAAAGGTACAGAGTATAAAACAATGTAGGGAGTTGTTTATGTACACCTGCACACTTCTTTTTACTATTTCTGTGTTGGATTTCTGTCCTGGTATTGGCTGGGATAGAGTTAACTCTCTTCCTAAGAGACAATACAGTGCCATATTTTAGATTTAGGATAAGGATTATGTTAATAACATGGTCATGTTTTAGAATCATAAAATCATTAAGGTATGAAAAGACCTCTGAGGTCATTGAGTCCAAGCTTTGACCTTTTGGCTATGGCTTAGCAGTGCTTACACTAAGTCATGGACTTTGCTGGTGCTCACCCCACCTGTGAGGAGGCTGGGTGTGCACAAGGAGTTGGGAGGGGACACAGCCAGGACCCCAACTGGCCCAAGGGATATTCCACACCATGTGACATCATGCTCAGCCTATAGGAGGAAAACTGACTGGGGGCCACTGCTCAGGAACTGAATGGGCGTCGACTAGGGGGTAGTGAGCGACTGAATTGTGCATCACTGGGTTTTTATATTCTAATTCTTTTATTTTTATTATTATTTTCTCTTCAGTTTCTGTCTTATTAAACTGTCTTTATCTCAATGCATACATTTGAATTAATTTTTTTCCAATTCCCTCTCCCTGATGGCAGTGGAGTGAGCAAGGGGCTGTTTGGTTTTCATCTACCTACTGGGTTAAACCACGACATTTT
This sequence comes from Rhagologus leucostigma, assembly GCA_013397725.1. NCBI lineage: Eukaryota > Metazoa > Chordata > Aves > Passeriformes > Rhagologus > Rhagologus leucostigma. The sequence goes on from VZTD01002729.1 coordinate 509,105, forward strand.
CGCAGGCGTATGAATTACTCTGAGAGTAGCTAGATAGGACTTTTTTTTATGGTTTCTGTGTACCACATAGAACATTAGCATATAATAATTTGGAATATTTAGATAAAGAACAATATAGGTAGTACTGTTCAATAGTATATTTGATATAAATTTCTATTAACTATTTCTGAAGTTTGAAGAAAGGCCTTGTCGTGGTTTGAACTGGCTAAGGGCCAGGCTTCCACGAAATCTGTTATTTTTATAAGGGGAAATAGGATTATATTGAGGAAGACTGTAAATTTGTGAGGCAAAACAGGCACATGCTTGAGCAATTACAGTATAAAGAAAGTTTTATTACTAACAGAATTAAAGGTAAAAAGAAATAATAAGAAATTAAAGCTAAACTCCCCTCTCTTCCAGCAGCCCCTCCCTTTATCCAGCTCACACAAAGGATAACAAAACATGGATTTGGTCAGTTTTACAGTTCTTAATAAAGTCTCTCCAATATTTAGGGAAAAAGAGGTTTTCTCTCTCCTTTAAACGTGGTTTCCAAACTGCTCAAAAAGCAACAGACCCACCTGGAAATCTGCTGCAGTGAAAAACATCTCTTGCGGTCTCACGGTCTTCCCACACTGCCACTCGTGGGCCACACATGGAGTGTTTCTCGTTTTAAGGATAAGCAAATTCCAACCTAAAAGCGACTGCTCTCTTCTTCACAAACTCTCTAAACGTCTCTTCCAGCTTCTAGGTGACCTGGTGTAGCCACTTCTCGTTTTCCGCAGGCTGCACACAGAATTCTCATCACCTCGTGTCTTTTTAAATGGATTAAAGAGGAAAGAACAGTTTGTGATATTACAGTTTTTATCGCAACCTGGAGAAAACATTTTTAAGCTTAGCGCTGGGCACGCTCTACCCTCTTTTCCCGCCACCATCTTCAGCTCCGTCCCACATGACTTACCTTCTTTCTGACCGTGAAGCTGCCACGATTTTCTTCAGGCTTTATGCTGGAGAAAAAGCCTCTTTCCCTTTATATGCTGGCTGCATGATGTCCTCCTCCGCTTGACTCAAGCTGCATTGGTTGCAGAAAACTCCATTGGCTCCCACCGAATCTGTGCGGGGCCGCTTGGGGGGTGGGAAGGAAGCCTGCAATCAACTCAGGTTCAACCTATTACAGCCCTAAGGATTTAAAATATGTAATACGTTCAAGATTTTTCAGATAATGTTTCTGATTTTGCATTATTCTGTACTGATCACTGCAGCAAATATTTAGGCAGTTTTTTCTGGACTTGTTAGCAGACTTCAGATTAGATTATCATCTTAGGTTAATGAAACTGCTGATTTTGTCAGTAAAGTGGTTTCTTAACTGGTATATTTTTATGGAGACATGACTGAATTTGATTTACTAAACAAACTAAAAGGATTCATTATGCTCTTCTCCCCATATAATGAGTTTCTGTAAAATAGATTATTTATGCTGGTTGGTACTCTTGCTGAAAAATTTGTGTCCTGTGGCTTTGCATAAAAGTGTGGCAAAGGGGAACTCGAGTTCTGCTAATGCTCTAAAATATAATAAAAATTGTACTCTAGTCATCCTAAATTGAAGAAAAGAAAAAAAAAATCACTAATTCTCAGTCATTATAAGCACCAATAATATCAAGAACTTTTGTTTTATGCATAAACTGGTGTTATGTTATTGATATCAGTATTCTTACTGTGTACTTATTTGACTTTTTGCCTAATTTATTTCTCAAAATTGTCTTACAGTAATCTCAAAACCATTTTGAAGGCTTGAAAAAATATCAAACTAGCTGAAGTAGTTAAAGCAACTAATGGAAAGACTGATCATTTTCATTAGTAGCTGTCACAATACTTCATCTGGGATTCTTTTAGACTGTGAGTTGTACACATCAAGTAGAGTGCTCTAATTTAATCAATGGGCACATTGAACTCTATCTCAATGTTTATAAGTCTTGTGCAAATTGAGGAGTGAAAATGTTTTCGGTCCTTATAATTGAAAGAGAACTAATGTACACAAAGGAAAGATAGCAGGTGCCACTTTTTAAAATAGAAGTGCTAGAGAATCAATTTACTGCAGACATTTGCACGTAGTCTGAACTTGTTGCTTTAATTTCATAAATATTATAAATAACAAATGCAGTTTCTACATCTCCCAGTGGAATGTAAATAGCAACTGTTGTTTACACACTTACTGCCTGGAGACTCAACATGGAGCTACAGAAAGAAAAATCACTGCTGAATAATATCCATCCTACGGTGAGAGTTCTCCTTTCTAATGTAAGCTTTATGCACAAACTATTTATGTCTCCCAGGTTCAGAATGAATGAAAAATCTTACTATTACAGAGAGGTTGAACTGCTTGCTTTCTGGAATAAGCATTCAGCAAAACAAATCTGGAAGTGTAGATCTGCTTATCAATGGAAATAGCAACATCGTTGCTGGCTTCTGAACTGCATGAATGTTTGAATCCTGTTGCACAAAACTAAATGACTGATTTCCACCATCGCCTACACACACACTCTCCCCCCGCTCTGATTTTATATGGTGCTGTACTATGAATACTGTGTGTACAAACAAAGCTAAATTTTATTTATTTAAAAACATATTATCCATGAGTATGCTATACTATCTGTGTTGTCCAAGTTTCCACAGATATATAGGGCTGGTAGATCTCTGTAGAAGAAGAGAGACTGGAGGTAGAGAACCCAGGCAATTCATGCCCTAAACATTGCTGTTTTATTTGAGTAAATAAAAAAACCAAGTTGGGGTAAGAGGCAGCAAATTGCAGTTCTATTCTGGGACAAGCTTTTAGTGCGAGCCTCCTGTTTTTTATCAAAAAGGCTTTACAATTTAGTTGTAACTGAAGGAATTCCACCTATAATATAAAAATCCTGACCCCCAAAACTATAACAAAAAACCTCACACCGAAACCAACCAAACAAAAAACCCAAGCTTTTGAAACAAGTAAACGAAAACCTTTTAGTCTATTCATGAGGTTAAGTATAAATTATGTGCTCAGTGGTCTAAGCTTGAAATATATTGTGTATAAATTCTTAGTGTAAGACTTTTCTCTTGAGTTGACACATTTCTATTTTTTTTTTAAAAAAACGAAAATGTAACAACCCCCAAGTAATTTTTCCAATTAATTTTCAAGGATTGTTTGCATCAAGAAGATGGATTTATGTGAATGAACTCATGAATATTCCAAGTACAAAACATTCTATCCTCTACAGCATTTGAACTTGTTTGACTTGTGGATATCAATGTAGTCTGTTGGGAAGCCACTCTTCTGTGACATGTTTTCATAACTAGCTTTCACTGGAGCTGCTTTTCATACTTTTTCTTGTCTGACTGTTTAAATATAGTTATACAGAGACAGCCAATAAAGCTTTCAAATAATAACGCATAAACCTTTTTTCGCATTCATTGACATTTTAGAGAATGCAAAATACTTAAACTCAAAGGAAGTCATATCTTTACCTAAATCCTCCTTGCAATCAGTAGTAAAGACCCCACAGCATTTCCAATAGGCCTATTAATCTTGAGTAGATGGACTTCTTCAGTGTTTGGTCTCCTAAGTGCATTGTAATCAATGCTTTAGCACAGCATGGGTTTCTTTAGGCTTTCAGTTCTAAGCAGGTGTCTCTGTACATACTTCTGTGATGCTCCAAAAACATCTTCTCAATAAAAACCCTTACTCTAAAAATTGTATCTCCTAAGGAAGGTATTTCCTGCTTGTAATTAAAAAGGAATGTCTCAGTTCTGGGTGTGACTGGTATAATTGAAACAGACTTTCCCTTTGTATGCTCTTAACTCAGTAGCGGAAAAAATAACTATAGATAGATATGCTTAGTATACTTGCCATATGCAAGTAAACTTCTTCTTTAAGAATGGATGCTTTAAGATTGATTGGAAACTGACCATCCTCATCAATAAGCATCTCCTGCTATGAGAGGAGATGAGTAGAAAAGAGATCAACAGTAGTGGGAAAGCCAGCAAACCAAACCTTAGTATAAAGAAACTGTGAAGGTGAAGGAGTTGTTTTCTCCAACATTGTCTGAATGAGAAGCATGTACTGAAAACTGATGAAAAGCAGAGCATAGCATCTAAACAAGGTTTAGGAAAAACTTAGAATATAAAGATAAATCATGTTTATTGAAGATGTGATCTTTAGGAGCTGGTGGGCAGAGAGAACAACTGTTATTTGAAAGCTATTGATGTACAGATTGATGTACAAAATAAGTATTTCTTTCGTGTTGTCATCTAGTGGTTATTGGAATGGAAAGAGACAAATGCTGTGATCAAGCAATTGAAATAGTAGAGATTTTTCATTTAAGTTTGATTTTAACTCCTACTAGGATTGAGCTGACTGTTTGTTTTCTATTGCAATACTAGACTGCATAGTTCCTGTTTTATTAAAGTGAAAAATCATGCTGGGAAGGGATGGGAAGGACAACTGAAAAAATTGTGAATTTATGTATTATCGTTTGTGTGTTACTCATAATTATTTAAAATAAACAAATAACAAAGCAGAGCAGTAGGAAGACTGAAGGGTAGGGGGAACGTAAATATAAAGCATTATAAGAACAGATATCTATACAATTATATTGCAGGTGTCAGTGAGAACACTAGTTGGATAAAAGATCTTTCTCAGTTTTGTTGTGCTAAACATGAAATAGAATTTTTCATTGCTGATACTGTGTACGCATCAATTCTACATTTCATCTGCAGTGCACTTCCACTAAAAAGGAGCTCATTTCTTGCTTGTGTATTTACTTTCACATCTATTTGGTGGTAAGTGGAAATAAAAGCTTTGACATGTTTCATAGATAACACTGAATAGAAAGTTTCAAAATGCAAATCCGATCATAGCTCATTAAAAAAAAAAATCAACCACACAAACACCATCCAAAGAAACAAAAACCAACCAAAAACTAAAGAAATTGAAGGATGTTTGAGAAACTCGGATGAAATGTGACTGGTCAAAGCTTGTCAAAAGATGAAAGAAAGTGCATTCTGGGCACTCAAACTATAGAAATTGAAAACAGGAGCTAGATGCAAAGGTTTTTTCTAAACATCAATGGCCTTAGTTGCACTGGACTCTCTTGGTAAAAAACAGTAACTTCTCAGAGCAGATGTGCAGAGGAAGGTTTACTTCCTGTAGTGGAACTAGACAAGTAGCAGTTTCCCCATCCCTTAATTTTTTTTCCATCTTTGTAAAACTTCAGTTTCTTTCTGATGTGAAGCCCTTTGAATTTATTGCATATAAGACATTTTAGATTACATTTTGTTAAATACCTTGATGACAGTCAACACACATTCAAGACTGAGGAGAAAAAAGAAAAAAATAATTGCTAGTTTACTGAGATCAAGGACTTGGATTCAGTCTCCCCTATACTGTGAAACTTTTATTATGAGCAGTCTTTACTGAATGTCTGCTCATGATTTTGTGAAATTTGGTCATTATAGAAGAGCAAAGCCCAGTGTGGCTTTCACACTACTTGAACATTAACAAGGGATGGAGATGGGGTGGGATAGTTTAGGCACAAATATGATTTTTCTGTGATTCCCACATTCTAGACAAAATGGCTTCAGAGGGATATGAATATGATGAGAAATCTACTATGCAAAGAAGCAAACTTGTCCAGTAGGATCTTCACTGGATATGGTGCCTTTTTTTGGAAAATCTTTAGAATGATGAATGGCTATTCTTTAAATTTTTTCTACAAATTTGCTAATAAACATTACGGAATGGGACACTCATGTCCATGACTGTCTGTAAATCCACTGGAGGATGGGCATAATGAACCTAGGACATTATCTTTCCTTGTCTCTGATCATTATTTTTTATTTTATTAAATGTCTGTTACTGGAGAGGTCAGCTAGATAGTAAAGGTATATGAATAGATTCTAAAGAACAGCCAATTAATCAAATGACTATTCGGTAAAAGGGGTGAAAAATGTCAAATGATCAAACTACTGAAAGATAAATAGCTCTGTTAGGAGCTGAAATTTCCTGCTTTCTGAATGAAGCTGAGGAAAAGTTACTTTAGGTGAAGCTATCAAGGTGACTCAGTAGGGACGTTCAACAAAATTTTTTCTTTGTTAAAGATTTGTTTGAGCTTTTTGATCACATATGTTAATAATTGTAAGTCTGGTTTTCTTCCTAGGTCCCAAAAGCAGTATGAAATAATTATTTTATAATTGCAAATTGTATATTTAAAAGTACTATTTATGTGTTTTCTGAACTTGTTGTGGTCTTGTCCAAAATCATCTGGAAAGTGACTTAGAAACTGGGGCTCTCTGTGCTGGATTACTACCTTCATGTTACCCCAAGCAACCATAAGAAGGATCTAAAAACACTGTTCAAGGACTGCAAACAGCTGTGTAATGATGCATACCCGGGAACATAATGTCAGTGTGTGGAACACCATGTTAACTAAATAATTTGTGCAGTTATCATTTCAAAAGCACTTTGGCATAGCAAAAAGTTTAACTGATGGGTTTTCTGTGGGACAGGAGTGTTCTCCTTACAGTCCTTGTTTAGCACTCTTACTGCCACATTGATGGAGCATTTTGAAACAAAAATCAGAAACCAGATTTCTGGTAATCAAGAGTTTTTGTCATATACCCCAGCTAGGAGGTGTTGAAATCATCAAAAAAATCAATGGCAAATGAATATGAAAACCTATTGATTTTTAAGTAAAATACTACCAAGATAACTTTATCATAAAAACAAACTAACCCTACTCTACCTTTATATATCACAATATGACAAAAAGTATGTCAGATGTATCACACTGGGAAGATTCCTCACTATCACTTTGGTCACCATGTAATGTTTCTGTCCAACTACGTGTCATGGCTGTAACTGCCTTGTGGTCCATGTGGTCAAGTTAGTCTTGAATTTTGCCTTCCACAACAGCGGAGACAAGTCTGTTAACCTGCATGTCTCACCAGTAGTTTATAAACCTGACTATGAAAGGAGGGACTTGTCCAATTTGTACTTGATGAACTCAGTACCTAATGACATTGTTAATGTAAGCCAAAGCACACAGAGACTGAGTGGTTTGGTACTCACTGGTCATTGTGATGGTACCTCATAAAATTTTTTAGTTAAAATGTAGTAGTTCATGAGCGATAATTTTTTCTTGTCTCTGTCTCTTGCAAGGATTTAATATATTGAAGATAAATAAGGCCAAAATAAGATAATGTAGTGTGCAAAGACTGTTGTAAAATAATACTGTTCATTATAAAACAGGCTTTCTTCCAGTATGTTCAATATTTTTCAGCAGTGGTTAAATAGTTGCTAAATGAGATGAATATGGAAGAAATATGTTTAGATTCTGCAAAGAGATAAGGAGCTGATGGAACTTCTGAAGCTTTTTTTTTTCCCTCCTTGAAGTAGCATATTTTCCTCTGGTCAGAATATAAGACAAATCACTCCATTTTACTTGTAATTCTACACTGAATGACCTTTGAATGGATGACTCAGAGCCTCATTTCTTCTAGCCTGTAAAACAAAACAGTATTCTTATGAAGTCCTCCAAGAAAATATTTTAGTAACAGGCTTCAGACTCTTTCCGTACTTATGAGACTTTGGCTTGGTGGCTCAGAATGACACATTGGTGTGTCTCAGTATATTAATTCAAGCTTCTATGAAACGCTGGTGCTAAGAGGAACTTAAATGAGCCAGTAGCTTTTTCCCCACTATGCCTAGAATGCTAGCGATATATTTCTGCCTAGCCAGTAGAACTGCAAGTGTACTGCAGCATTCATTTCAGGGCAGTTTGTTAGCTCAATAGCATATTCTGTTTACGCATTTCCGTATCACTTGAAGTCTTATTCCTGTGCAGCAGGGGAACATGCCATTCAAGGCACCCTGAACTGGGAGAAACTGCGACATGAACACTCAGTGCCACATCAGGCTGGCTACTGGTTGCTAGTGGAGTTCTGCAGGGCTCCGTATTCAGCCCAGTTCTCCTCAACACCGTCATAAATGGATGCAGGACTCAAAGGTATGCTAAGTAAGTTTGCTGACGACTCCCTCAAGGGCAGAGAGGCCCTGCAGAGAGACTTAGACAAATTAGAGGTCTGGGTAATCACCAACCATACGTAAGTTTAACAGGGTCAAGTGCTGCATTCTGCACCCAGGACAGGGCAACCCTGGTTGTGTGTATAGATCAGGGAATGAGAGACTGGAGAGCAGCACCATGGAAAGGGACCTGGGGGTCCTAGTTCATGGCAAGTTGAACATCAGCCAGCGGTGCCCTGGCAGGCAGGAGGGGAACTGTGTCTCCAGGGGCATCAGGCACAGCATCGCCAGCCGAGCAAGGGAGGGGATTGTCCCACTCTGCTCTGCACTGGGGCAGGCTCACCTGGAGTCCTTTGTACAGTTTTGGTCACCACAATACTAGAAGGATATTAAGTTATTGGGGAGTGTCCCAAGGAGGGCCACAAAGACAGTGAAGGGTTTGGAGTGGAAGCCAATGGTTTTGGAGCGGCTGAGGTCACTTGTTCTGTTCAAACTGGAGAAAAGGATACTGAGGGGAGACCTCATTGCAGTCTGCAACTTCCTCAAGAGGGGAAGAGGAGGGACAGGCACCAAGCTCCAGTCTTGTGACCAGTGACAGAACTCATGGAAAGGGACTGAAGCTGAGTCAGGGCAGGTTTAGGGTAGATATCAGGAAAATGTTCTTCACCCAGAGGGTGGTCGGGCACTGAATGGGCTCCCCTGGAAAGCTGTCACAGCACCAAGCCTGTCTGAGTTCAAGAAGCATTTGGACAATGGTCTCAGGCATATGGTGCAATTCTAGGGGTGTCCTGCTCAGGGCCAGTTTGTACTCAATGATCTGTATGGGTCACTTCCAACTCAACATATTCTATGATTTTATGATGACTGAATTCATAGATGAATGTACCTAATCCAAACCAGAGCTCCATAACCCAAGTCATTCAGGGAATGAGTAATCAGCATGTTACTCTTAGCAACTGCTCAAATTTAATATTTGACTACTTCTAATGTACATGCATTGTCATCCAGAAATCTTGCAGGTGGATATCTTTGGATCTGAATCAGCATATCTAAGGAAACTTATTTTAACCTTGATTGTTGCTTAGCTAATATTGCTCTTTTTTTTAAATACTTCTCCAACAGAAAAAATAGAATATATTTTTCTCAGAAAGCCTTGGCTCCTCCCCAAATTACCAGATGATGAGTGTAATTATATTACTGTATTTATAGGAGCAAAAGAAAAGTCATTCTGGTAGTAAGAACATCAAACCGCTTGAGGAAATATTGATGGAACTTGCTGTAAGGGAAGCAACACATGAGTGTAATTGAATCCTTTAGTGTGAGCACAGACACTAGCTTTATAGTAAAAAAGTATACAGAACATCATATTTCTGTGTCAGCTTCCTGAAAATACTGATAAATCATCCTCTTGAGATTCATGGGTTCTTAGATGGAAAAGTACACTTTCACACATGAGATGCACTTAATATTAGCCAGCGCCTTGGAAGACAGAGAACTCTGACCCACCAGCATTTTTCACTGTTCTTGTCTGATCTAGTTATGGATCTGTATGTCAGCCATGTTAGCCAGATATTCACTGGTTTTTCTGTTAAGGTTAGAAGTCTGTGCTCTCTGTTACCAATACCAGTGTTCTGATGTGGATAACAGAGTAAATCTTAGCATGAAAAAGACTCTGCTTTGTGTTCCCCTCCAAATAACACATGAAAGCTAACAGCAGTGTGCTACTATATTATAGCAGGGGTTTTGGAGAAATTTTAAGAGTATACACAGCTGCTGACCACCCCTATTTTTGACACTAAGTGAAAGTAGAGGTTCATTTGCAGCCAGGGTAAACTGATGTAGGTGTGCTGTCAGAGCTGCAAAAGAAAGCAAGGTGTGGGAAAATATTTGGTGTTGTGAAAACTCTTAAGATTTTTTTTCAAACACTGAAGCAGGACATGTGATATGTTGTTCTCAGAGTGGCAAAGCCAAAAAGCACTCTTGGCTGCACTCATGCTTTTCCTGTCTGAGTAGACTCCCTCTTGTGGCTCCTTAATATTTGTTCCTGTAGTACTGCATATAAACAGGCAGTATAGACATGGGAAACAGGAAAGGAGGGGAATCACTCAACCCCTAAAGGGCAACCATTATTTCTCAAGGCAGAATATGGATAGGAGTTCTGATAAAAAAATAAATTCTTTAATTAAAACAATTTGTTAAACAGCTTATCTGCATAAAATAAAATTATTTTTTAAAAAAAGCTGAAACAATCATGTGCTAATCAGAGTGTTTATTAATATAATGCATAGAACTATAATGTATCTCTAGCAGAGACTACTGCAGGGTCCAGACATGAGTAATATAATATTAAGAAGCTTCAGACAAGTTCAGAAATATTTTACAACCTGGTAGGAAACTCAGTTGTTTGCTGTATGATTCGTTGAGTTTATAGGTCTGATATTCGAACTGAGGCTGAGGCACTCAAGCTGCACTGTGTCTGTGATGAAGTACTACTTTTTGTACATGACATGGAAATATACAAACACTGACAACAAACATTTAAGCCAAAAACTGCTTTGGACTTTTCCCTTTCTGTGTCCAGGCTTGAAAGAATTTGACATGCCTTTTTTGAGAAAGGCCAATTTTGAAACTTCTTGCCGGGACATTTTTCTGATGCATCTCTCCTTCTTCGGCTTGGAGACAAGTTTAGTCTTCAGTAATCAGTGCAGAACAAAGACAGCACCTGGGATCAGTCAGACATTCTCAGTGGTTGTCTAAACATGTTTGACCGCAGACGAGAGAGCTAGTGAGCTAGATCTCTAAGAAACTTGTTAATGTTGGCTTGGATCAAGTTATTTGGATATTGATGTTAATCAGTGCATGCAGCTGCTGAAGGAAGCTGATCCCAGGTGGACTCTTTTGCTCCAAGGAGTAATAAAATGATCAGGATTTGCTGCTGTGCTGGACAATCTTGGGAGGGGGCAGGGAAAAGTGGGCTGTAAATAGAGGACTTTTCGTCAACATATCTGAGGCCAGACTGACAGTGAGCCATACTAATAGATATAACTTACATTCTGCTTGATCTAATCGTATGCTCGTCTCTTGGGTCTTTAGCAGCTACTTGGTAGATATTTGCAGGGACTTTTAATTGTATGAGTTTTTTTCAATTTCTTCACGCTATAATCCAGCACTCACTTGTAACCTCTGGATAAGACAGTTTCACAATTCAAGGTGTGTATTAATTTTCTGAATAGACAAGAAGTAATCAAACACATTTGTATTTGAAAAGTAGTCTAGAGTCTGTTGTAGAAGAAGAAAACTTTTCAGAAGCCTGAAGACTTGCTTACAGTTTCTACATAGTGGGATTTAAGGGCTTGCAAAACTGTAATTTTTGATCTTTGTAACAAATAAAAATTAAAAGTATTGCATTTGACAATAAATAAAATGTAATTAATCAAATTAGTGACATGAGTTCTATACTTGCCAGTCTGGGTTGCCTCATGGCTACAATTTTGTTAATCAGCCAGTTGATTATAGGCAATGTTTCCTTGAAGGAATGTGGGGCAATCAATTGCTGTCCTGCTATGAGGTCCATTTTTTCCTGCCTAAAACCATTCTATTATGGAATTATGTGCCATTCTATTATAGAATAGCAGTACTGTGACAGAGGAAAACTTCAAAGTCCTGCTGCTAGTGGAAGCGGGTAGAAGGGAACAAGGGAGAATTGTGTTTTATGACTGTGAAATGACAGCCTGTGTCTGAGGTGAGAATGACAAGGAGCAGTGGGTTTTTATGGAGTCCTTCTGGGATGAGTCAGAGTGCCCTCATGGGCATGTGGTTGTGAACTCTGTGATATTTCAGAAATTTCTGCATGTCTATTCTTTAAAAAGCAGTATCTCTTAACAGCTTCAGAAATTCTTTTAAAGAAATGAAGTATTCTCTAAAACTCTACTGCATGTGTCTCATTTTGATGCTACTGCATTTGAATATCTAACAAAATTTATCAATGTCCAGACCTTGTGCATACGTATTCAAAATAATCAAAATTGATTGTTAAACACAATTCACATTTCATCATACTTTGTATTGCATTTATTTTAAATTGATATAAATAACCTCAGAAAATGGCAGAAATTACAAACTAGGCTTTGAATTATTGTGTTTGCTAAAAGGAATTGCTCAAAAATTGGTTGTCCTCTATCAGTGAAAACACTCTATTAGCCATTTTCTCCTATGAGAAAATAAGCAATGTATTCATTCTTACTTTTAGTAAGTGTTTGATAAAGTGTTAATGGTGATCATTGCAGCTTTGATACAAACACCTCCCCCCCATATACTGCTACCCCACTAAAAAAAAAAACAAACAAAAAACCACAGATGACGTGACCATTAAACCAAGAAAATAAAAATGGTGCACTGACCTAAAAAAGACACATATAATTTCACCTTTTTTCTTTTCAAAATATAGCTTCTTGTTTCATGGAGAAGGGAGTGAAGAACAAATAAAGATCCTCATAGCTTGTGTCAGCTCCATAGCTTAGACTTAAAACCAGCATAATACAAATGAATAAGAAATCTCTTTTATTGTCGATCCAGATGGGGGAGAAAAAACCTCCCAAGAAACCACGAGCCTTGTAGCTGTATTCAGTTTAGATGTAGATAGTGTCTCTAATGAGCAGTCTAATCATTAGATATTTTTCTTCTTTTCATTAATGTGCTTTTACTTCTAGGAGAAAACATTTGCATCGCTGTATTTGAGTTTCAGCAAACTGTTTTTAGTACAGATGAGATGAAATTATTTATCATGGGAAATATTGGCAATTTTTTTGGTTTTTTTTTTATCAAATCATTCTCACAAGTCCTTGTTTCTATGAGCACTCTCGTACTCTGATGTATTTAGCTGGCATCTCTGTCTTCTTGAGGAAGTCCCTGACAGCTGGGACAGGTCAGCCCTCTGGCAATTCTAGGTTGCAGTTCTGAGTTCAGACACGACATATCACTTACCTATACCCTTCTGATGTGGGAAATGGGCACTGGATGATATTTAAAATATCAGGCACCTGCTTTTCATCACCTAGGATCTTGGAACAGTATACTCAAGCCCTCCTAAGGATAATGAGGCCCAGCTCAAGCTACCTTCCCTCCCTGGAGGAGTGCACTGTGTGCCCCTGCTGGAGAAATCCAGCTCCCAGCTGGAAAGGTTACTGTTCATCTTGCCTGCATTTTCTTGCCATTTATAAGGAAGTGGAATATGTTGGAACTGATAACAGTTAAATGTGTGCATTTTTTGACTCAAGTACCTCTATAAGTTTAGTTCATATATGAAAATGAATTAACTACCATTGCCATATTAATTTTTCTCTAGACATTTGAAAAATCACCATCTGCAATATTTGATACAGTCAAAACTGGCCACTTTTGGTAGCCTGTAATATTCTATGGAATCCCTACTGTATCAAGTACTGCAAAAAAAAGGAAAGTGAAATTGCGTATCAAACTATGCAGAGTATAAAAATGATGCTTACCTATACTGAGAGAAGGAAAAGATGTTTTCAAGGAAGCTGGGGTTCTACGCAGAAAAAAAAGATATGCACAAATTTTTAATCCATCTTGCAGCTTGGCAGACTTACAAGACAGTTTTCTTTTCAATGAAAAATATAGCAAAAAAGCAAATAAGGTTTAAATTATTCAAAATCGAGTACAAAACTGGGCATTAATCTCTTAAATGTAGAAGTTTCAAATACATTTTCCATTCTAAGGAACCATCGTGCATTTTTATATCTATTAAAATGTATTTCTGTCAAAATAGGCAATGATTTTGACAGAAGTTGAAGAAACAGTATGTAATTTTTTTCATATAAAGTTGGAGCAGACTCTTTAGCTACATAGATTCCTATTAAAAGATGGATGCTTAAAGTTTAAGATTCTTACAGTCTTCATTTCCTAACAGGAATTACATAAGGTGGCATTCATGTATTTTACCTGAAATTACTTGGAGATCAAAGACGTATGTAAAAGATTTTCCCATTAAGGACAAGAAACTCATTAAAGAGCTATAAGTAGATCTGGAATGGAATATAGTAAAGGAATATAGTATCATCTTGTGAGAAGGCTAATAAATACTTCTCAAGGCCACTCAACAGAATGCTATTTTTTCTTGACATTTATCAGCTTAATAAAGGCTTCTTGATCGGAAGTTTTCTAGCTGGAGAAGAGTGTTGACCTGATTTTTCTAAGGTTTTGAGGATCCTCACATGGGGATCTGAAAGTAAATATATTTGCAGAGTAGAATCATGTACCTTGTTCTGCGTTTTATTATTGCTTGCAAGAGCAGCAGTGCTTGAGCAGATAAGAGGAGATAGTTAGTTGCTCAGGCAGTATTTACTTTCCAAAGTTTAGAAGCGCTCTCTCTTTTTTTTGTTATTAAAGATGATTTTTAAAATAATTTTCTCTGAGTATAATCAGTAGAAACTCCTTCACTCTTAGCAGGAAACATATACCAGAATACCCTCAGAAAATCTTACAGCCGTGTTGACTGTGCCAGATGTATACTAAATGTGAATTCAGAAATCGCTTTTGGGATCAAAATGTGAGCTGGGGATATGTCCCCAGTAATCAAATTCTTCCTGCAGTTTTGGGGGATGATTAGCTGCCCTAGCAAGCTCTGTTTCTGTGTTGGAGGGACAAGAAATTTGGCAAACAGAATGGCACACATATCCACACCTTGTCTCCGCTGTTGGCTAAGGTTCAAGTTGTGTTTTTTTTTGTTTTGGTTTGATTTTGGTTGGTTGGTTTGGGGGGTTTTAGTCTTTCTTGGGTTTTTTGATTTTTTTTCAGAGACACTAGTGAACTAGCTAATTCTGTAATATGGTACAGGCTAATCTATTGCAGGTGAAGGACTTTCTGTCTTTGAACTCCATAAAGTTCATGTTTTTTCCACTCTCGTCCTTGTAGCCTGTCCTTAACTGCATCAGTCAGTAAGTTAGATAAGGCAAAGAGAGGGAGGAGGCATTAGTGACAGCCCTGATGTTTCCCCCTCGCTCTGTCAAGACTAGGAAAACCAGTAATGAAAGCTGACAAAAACGTGAACCCTCTCTCTTGATCCTTTCAGAAGCTTTTCATTTTTTCCTTAAAATATATCCTACTATCCAAACTCCTTTCTCTTGTCCCTTCATGGAAATGTTGCTTCCTAATCTCTACCACAAAGCACCCTGTATCCCTCATGAGGCAGAGTCAGTCACTGGTAGATATAAAACTCATTTGAGAATGTTGGTGTTGTTTAATTTCACAGATAATTTGCTGTATTTGCAAAGTCAAGTAAGTCTAGAACTTGGATTTTTCAATAACAACTGATATTTGAAGGAAATCTATTTCAGATTCTGAAAAAAAAGAGATAAAACTCCTGAATTTGCACACCAGCTTAATATTACTAATTCCAGTTTAAGAATATCAAATGATGCCTTATTTCTCTTAAAATATTTTGTCTTTCATATTTATCTTTCTGTTTGTCAATAAATATTTTTCCTTTCAATTGCCATTACACAATCATATTTTTTCTTTGCCACTGTTTCTTATCTTATACTATTATACTGAGGAACAAGCTTTGTCTTTTGTTTTGGTTGAGGGTTCTAAGCTTTTATTTTGCCTCATATCTCAGAGAACTATATATTTTGGCAGCAAAGAAAGCAACACAGAAAGCACATGCTACAGGAAGCATAAATTCAGATTCTCTGCAAACTTCTTAGCTTCAATCTCTGTCACATCAATGTTATGTTCCCAGCCTTAGAATTTTCGTTAATGAAAACTAGTCTCTTGATTTCTCTGATTGGAAACATAATAAAGAAGACGATCTGGCCACTATACACATTATACTTAGTTTGATTTGATATTCAATAACAACCATGGAGTTTCTGCCACCAGCCGATATCTCTACTCTTATTATAAGCAAATTGAATTAATCAATTATTATTTTTCTGTTAAAGATAAACCAAATGCTGCTATTTTCTTTACACTTCTGTCAAAATCTTTGGATGATAACTCACTGCTTCAGTTTATTGTCCTGTGTTTCTTCCAGAGGTCTTTTCTTGTTTCTAGCAATAATGCAGTGTTTTATTCCCACTGCACACTTAAAAATTTCTTCTCCTCATGTGATCCTTCCATGTAATATGATACAAACATTCAATAATTTTTCAAATCACTATAAAAATCTGATAGCAGGCTCTTCACAGCTGTTTGCTTCTTTATGAATGCATTATTTTACATTTTGTCTCGTTTCTGTAACTGAGATAGTTTCACACGTAGTAATATCACAAAACTATTTTCTTTGAGAATGTGGCGTTCTATTACTGATTTATTCTCTTGCTACTTTAAGGTAAAATGTAAACTACTGGTTTGATTTATTTTGGAGTGCATATTAGAGATTTCTGAAGAAAATGCAACAGGTTTTATTACCTGTCATCTTTTAATTTCCAGTTAAGTCTCTTTCATATGTCACTTTCAACTGTAACCTCAGATGTAGTTTCTGTGAAAAAGAGATCAAATTTTGCATTCACTGAGTCTTTTCAGTTATTGCTTTATCCCTACTTCATATCCCTTTGTTCAATATTGTCCTTTTTACATTTGCAAAGAAGTAGTTCTTAATTACATTCTTTGAACGCATTTCTTTTGTCAGATTTCTCAAGTCTTAGACAACATAGAAATGTAGGTGTTTGATGTCTTTAATTTGTTTCCAAATGATTGCTATTATTGTAATCAGCTGAATGACTAATCTTCATTCCACTTGAAGACAAATCCAAACAATCCACTTAATTGCTCCAGTTCTAACTGATTTCTAAGCAAGGTAAGATGGATACATATTTTGTAGACAAACACTTATTGAGTAAATCAATCCAAGTCATAACAACTAAACAACTTATGAAGTTTACTACAATAGCAGAGCTGTTATTATTATTATCTTCTTGCATTTTCATATTTCTTGCTAAGTGGAATGATGAAAAACAAGAATTAAAAAACTTTCATGGAACTTTTAATGGTTCATTTTTTGTGGATTGAGAGAAATATTTATGATCATGCCTACTTAAACAATGCAAGTAGCTATCATGTTATTCTTCGAAACAATGTAAGGAATTCTCAGTGAAAAGATTTTTCCAGTGAATGGAAAAGTATCCAGGTCTAGTATTAGTTGCAAGTGCATAGCTCACTGGTTTTCTTTTTCAGTCTGGGAAACTGAGCTTACTAAGCAAAATACCCACAGCTGCACAAATGCCCTGTATCTGAAAATTTGTAAATGTACTGATTTTGCTGCAGATGGAATTCATAAAAAATATGTGTTGGGTCAACTTGATAGTTATCTTGAAACTATTTTGGGGTGTGTTGAATGAGTTTGCAAATTATACTAATTAAAAAAAAAAAGTGAACATGAATGCCTTTACCGAGAAGGATTAATTGAATCCATAAGGAAACTGTCATTCCACAATCTCTTCTCCCTTAATTTATATATATATACGTATATATATATATATTCCATATGATATGGAATGAGCAACTGTACAGACAAGATGGCAGTAATTGCTGGTTATTACTGCAGTATTACCTAATTATGAGGTGAGCCAATCTGTGCTTTAGTAAAATCCTAACTTCTCTGTAAGGGGGATCTGTGCAAAGAAGAATACTATTTTGAGAACTTGTAAAATGATCATTTTGCCTGCTTATGCTTAATGATAGATGTTTTAAAGTCCTCCAAGAATACACTGGGGGACATGACACTTCATACACTTCATTTTATTGTAGAAGAAACCAAATACAAACTTTCTGATTCTGCCAGAATTTAAACGATGTCATCTTGAGTCAAAGCTGTCAGGAGATTTGCTGGTATTGTAGATTATTCATTTTATTTCCTTTTTTTTGGCTAACTGATGATTTTTTTTTATTATTGTTAATTCAAGCAGTGTTTCAATAATAATTTCTGTTAAATATTTCAAAAGTATTTTTAAGTGTAGAAATGGTACATAGTGGCAGGTCTTGTAACAAATGGTGCGTATTGACAGGCACTATATTTTACTGTCATAGGCAGAAGT
This sequence comes from Rhagologus leucostigma, assembly GCA_013397725.1. Classification (NCBI taxonomy): domain Eukaryota; kingdom Metazoa; phylum Chordata; class Aves; order Passeriformes; genus Rhagologus; species Rhagologus leucostigma. The sequence continues at coordinate 527,192 of VZTD01002729.1, forward strand.
ATGTAAATAATTCCATTTTTGATACTAATGGGAGGTGGGAGAAGGAGATTTATTAGTTTTTCTTGCTGGAAATGAAGTGTTTTTATGAAGGAAAACAAAACAAAACAAAAGTCTATTCAACATCTCCAAACAATTTGGGACAGCCTTAATTAGATGGAAAATATGACCTCAGATATAAAGCTTGATTCAGTCTTTGATATTTCACTCTTCAAAAACTGCCCACACAACAAATACCTGTCACTAAAAATTATTGTTATTATTGTCATGTATTATTATTATTACTGCTGCTCAAAAAACCCTAAGTTAAAAGTCTTAATTGTAACATTACCTTCCTTTAGTCTTGATTGAAAAGTTTTGCCAAAATAGTGATCCTGAAATTCCTAACCTTTCACACTAATTTCTCTGTCCAAAAGAAATAATTATTACTACCAGGAAGTCCAAGGAAGGGGTTCCATACGTTCATCCATTCTTTTTTTTCCTGATTTGTTTTCGGAGGGCTAATGGAAAGAATTTATCATAAGTGAACACCAAGTCCTGGTTCTTGAAAATTCCACAAGAAATGAAGCTGGGTGGCACATGGAAGGAGCAAGCAGTTAGCTTAGTGTGGCTGTGGCATCAGCTGGGGAGAAAGCAGGGAATGTCTTTCGTATGGACGGGTTTGTTCAAGGAAGAATGTGGGTAAACCTGGCCACCCATTTTTGCAGGTACTGACTGGAATCACTGCCTGGTTTCCACGACTGGTCCTCAACATCCTTCTCTCTCCACCTCACCTGTGTGCAGTGCAGGTCTCTCTTCTCTAATCTGTTTTGTACCCAGGAAAACAATTACTGTACATCTGAGATGAGCTAAGCTTTATCCTGACTCTCTTGTGGTAAAGAGATTATGGGTGGTAATAAGCCTCATGGTATTTTAGTTTCCTGGGAGTGCTTCATTTTATAAATTTGTGATACTGCTGTTAATTAATTCATGTCATTCTGGTGAACTAGTTATCACTTAGGAACAACAACCACTAATTTGAAGGTGTGTCTTTATTTAATGTTATATGCCTGCTCCTTCTCTCTTCTGGGAGGGTGACTGTCCTGTCTGGGGGGTAGCTGGAAAGAGAGAAGCTGGACGTGGAGGTTCTAGGCCCTCATGGGGACCTGTAGCCATCAAAAATGGGGGTCCCAGGTGACAGGTGTGCTGCAAACTCCACTTTTGGGATGGTTTTCTAAATAAGAAATTTTCTATTTAGGGCAAGGGTTCAGGAAGATAATTTTTTCCCCCTATTTTAGATTAAAGAATGAAGATCTTAAAGCTTGATTCTCTGTACCTAGACTACTTTTAAAAACTCCAGCTCCTTCTCCAAGTGAGGTATTAGAATATACCTCAATTTAAAAACTGGTCTTAAAAACCATTTCAGTTATAACATATGTATGTGTATATTTATGAATTAATTTGAATGTATTAATTGATAGTTTAAACTACTATTTATTCATATTAGAAATGTAGCTGAATTTAAATATATCTTCAGGTTAATATCAAAATGTCTTGGCACCGTACACAGATTAGTCATTAGCAGTCAATTAACTTTTTGTTTCCTGTGGAAAAACTAAATAAAAGCAAAAAGCTCATCTACTTTTAGAAATAATCACTGTAAATTAATTAGAAGATGGAAGAATATAAACACTAGTTTAAAACCTCAGAGGAATGTCCTGATTTTCTCTGCTGTTAAAAAGTTCTTTTTTTTATGAATGCTTGTGAGAATCTATGATGTATTTTCATACCAAGCAGTGTTATAGCTAAAACACTCTAATTTCTGGTTCTGCGCTGACATTCCCTTCTACTTGAGGAGTAGGTCCGTGCAGTGAGTAGATCCTGATTCTCTCTTAGCTTTTAGTGATTGTGTTCGACTTTTTTCATTATCCATACTTTGTGCTGATCAGATAAGAGCTGACCTGAGAAGGAAGCCCAGTGATATGTTGATTCCAGTATGCAATGGCTGACAATAGAAGATGTACAAAAAGAAGGCACAAGTACCTCACAGAGATTATTATAGAATGACTTGATGACAGAGAAAGTTTCTCAATACACAATATTTTAAGATTTTCTCATTCTCCCTAGGTTTTTAGAGATTCTGTAGCTAATATCATGAGTTATTTAGTTTTTGTGTTCTTGCTTTTTTTTAGTCTCTTAAAGTATTGGCAGTCTGATAGATTTCTTGCTTGTAAGACATTGTCTTTAACAGCTTAAATATTACTATTAAGCTAGCTACAATATACTACATATTCTGAACTCCACCCTAAACTTTCCTGTTGAAACTTACGCAAAAGTTGTTTTCTCATTTTTAAAGTCCTGGTCTATGACATTACGATATTATTTTTGTGGTAGCTGATATTTTTGATCCCCAGTCTTAAAGCCCAGCTCCTGCTGACAACAGGAAGGGTGTCTTGGGGTGACTCTATCATGTGTATCCCCTATCATGCTCTATGCCCAAAAAGTAATATTGTGCCTTTTCTGTGCCTTTAAACTGAGCTTGAGGGAAAAAAAAACCCAAAAAACCGACCAAACGAACTTTCCCTGTGGGGGGAAGGGTGGTTGTAACCTGGTTTTCTCTCAGGGGCTATATTACTAGATTTTGGCCAAACCAGCACAGAGGGGTTTATCTCTTTGCAATTTTTTAAAATGCCAAATGGAAAGCTAACGAGAAAAGTCCGATACCTTATTCACATATATCTGTCAGCATTGATAACTGGAATTGGCAAAAAATCCAAACCCAAGGATTGTAGTAATGCTAGAGGTGGAATGGAGGGTAGGAAGCAAGTTTTCCTTTTTGGGCAGAATATAGGCAAGGATTCAGTGACTACGTCTTCATTTGCAGCTCTTACTGCATACGCTTTAGTTGCATACTGGTTGGTCTAAGTGGATACTGATTTATTCCTAGAAACTTCCTTAAGATATGTTCCAAGTTGCATTTGTTGTTTCTGAAAATATCATACAAGATATACAGATCTATATTAAAAGTTGCTTTTGATTTAATCAGTTTCTCTTTCTTTGTTCAGGAGAGCATGGTCAAGATCATTACATAAGTAATTTCTTGCTGTTTTCTGGAAAGCTCTGTTCTTCATTACCTGTGCCTCAGGCTTAATAACTCTAACTTCAGCATGAAAGACAAGAGGAAGATCTTAAGATGTGTGAACAACAATGGCTAATCAAGCACAGTAATGATGCAGAGCTTATTTTTTTGTTTATGTAATCTGTCTGTGCTGAACTAGAGCCTAATTCAGCACCTCTCTAACTTAGTGGCTGGCAGTTTAATGCAGTATCCAACTCAAAATTTTCTCACACAATTGAATCAAGGAATTACTTAGCTTTTACTAATAACTTAGAGACAGAATTATTTAGTTCACAACTTTTTGCTCTGTTCCATTGTCACGTCTGTGATAGAATATTTTGCTCCTTTTAATCTAACAGCCTCCCCTTAAACAATTAATCCTTACCAGATCTATCAGATAAGTATCTGCATACATTTGATGGGCATTCATGAGAAAATTGTATCCTTTTATCTTAGATAGCATTATATTTTTGCAATAAATCCAGGTAAACTATGTATTGATATGATGTAAAAATGGTTTCTTTATGTAGCTGTAAGATATAAAAGTTTAAAGTATCACTAGGGAAGTAACAGAATTCATGACAACAGTTAGAAATATTAAATTTTTATCTAAGAGTTTAATTGTTTCCTCTTGCAGAACATTGCTTTAAAAAGTGGGAGTTTAGAGAGGAGAAAGCTTTTCCCCCATCCCACTTTGCTTTGTTAGAATCAAATCCCTGCAGGAGCACTCAGGTACTTTTTTGGTACTGTGTTGTGCACCCCTCCCTCACCACTCATCTCTTTGGCACCCCATCTTGATTTCAAGAGCTTTCATTGCTCTTGCCTTGTGCTAACCTGTACCTTTCCTGACAAAGTCTCTGGCAATGCCTGTGGAATTTATTAATCTGCTTTTGCATTCCATGTCTGTTTCCTATAACCATAATCAGAATTATCTACTCTAACTGTAAACTTGTGGAGATAAGTGCTGTTTTTCCTCAGGGCACTATCGCCGTCTTGGTTTGGTCCACAGCATTGATGCAGGGCTGTGCGATAATGATGATTAATGACTCCACAAAAATCCCATTACTACACCTGGCTTGAAATGTTCCGGTGAACATTTAATCTGTAGATGCTGATTCACAAAGCTTAAAATATGTCACTGGAACCATCTTCAAAATGGAACCCCTGAGCTGCTGTCTGGACTCTGACAGTCTGCTCCCTCTCTTTCCCTGCCAGCTTCCCAAACTTCAGTTTCCTTTCCCCACCAGTGTGATACTCCCATGCACTCAGCTATTCAGCTCTTACAGTGGCACATGTCGCCTCAGACACTTCACTGACCAACCACTGAACCCTGGCAGTTTTGCTCGAGAGGTAATGCAATTTTTTCTCTCTGCAATGTTGAGTAGAGAGTACATCTTTCAGTGTAAAATATCTTCTCTGATGCCTTCTGCTTTGTATCAACCTGTATACAATAAACATATCTGGTCCCAACTTCTGCCCAGGATAAATACATAATGTTTGTTTCTGAAGAGACAAGTGAGTTTGTGCTGATTCCAGCATACTATAAAATCTGCTGTTGAATCATTTATCAGCATTCATAGAAACAGGCCAAGAACTAGCTTAGGACGGACTCCAGAGCATTCCCAGGAGCCTGGGCTGGAGGTTGAATTAATCCAGACTCAAGTTCCCAGCAATTTAGTTGGGTCAAATGGAGCGGGGAAGGTAAAGAATTTCAGAATGTGATGCAGTGGTCTATAAAATGTTAGTGTATATTGAACTCTACCTACAGGCGGTGTGAACACTTCAATCCTAAGCAAAAAACAGTGGTACAGATGAAAGACATGGAAGTCACAGGGCTCTTCTGTGAAAATTTGCTTTTGGACATTCTCTTCACCATTAAAGATAGTTAACATAGCCTGAGGAACTCTGGCAGACCTAAAGTGACATGTTTTGAAACCCATTGCAGAAGCTCTGAACTGATAGGTAATACATATATAAAAAACATGGAAAGAATTTCTGTGACTTCCCACATGACTTTATTCGAAAATGAAAGTTTTGAGTTCTTCCAGGACCAGCCTTTCTTTTTCTTGGAAAGGCACTATTTCCAGATCACGGGATATTCTGAGTTGGAAGGGACCCACAAGGATAATGGAGGAAATGCAATTAAGAGTCCAACTCTTCAGTGAAGGGCCTATCCAGGGATTGAACCAATGACCTTGGTGTTATCAGCACCGTGTTCTAACCAACTGAGCCAATCTCAGTGTCCACAACAATTATTTTCAGATGACACTTTGTGTTGTACCTGACCTCTAAGTGCTGAAATACGCTCCACAGTCACTTGTCTTGGAAGTTAAATTTGTGCATAAAATATCTGCTGTTAGTAGTGAGTTCAGCAATAAGGAGTTTCTATTGGTAAAAGTGTTTTGAGTGGTGAAACACACTATTTATTCCTGGTACTTAAAATTCTCTTTGAGTTAAGGTTAGGAATCAGATTTCAAAGCTAACTTCTGCTGTGAATACTTGTGGAATTAAATTTTAAATGTATGTTTGCTCATGTGGATTTGTTCATTCATTCAGTTACAAAGGAGAAATATTATTAAAGCTTTCAGCTGAATAAAATATTCCTCTAAAACCTCCTGTAGGGACTCACTAGAAGAGAAATACTGCCTGCTGTATCACAAATCATTTCTGAAATATAAAAACTAATAATAACATATTGAATCATTTCAAATTTATATGTTAAACAAAACATCTTTGAGATTTAAAGAGTAGGAGAAACTCTGAATATGCCAAGTTTTTCTTATAATTTTTCCTTTGTAAATATGCTTTGACACAGATTCATTCAGAAATCAGTGCCTCTTTTTCCAAAGGATTAAGTCTATATGGACAGAATTATGCCAGAATTTAAAAAGAAACTTAAGAAGATATGCAAATTACACTAAGAATGGTAGTAGCTGTACCCAGTTTAGGTACTGATTGACCTCTGTTCAGGAAGACATTGATATATTAAAATATTTATTATTATATATAATTCGTAACATGATGTTAGCTGGTTAGTTAAAGGTATCTACAATTTAGATGCTGAAAGAAACCTATAGGAGAGAACTTCTTAGAGAGTGATCAGCTTGATGAGTTGTTGGGTCCCACTTGATATGAAAGTGTCCTCTGTGATGAGTAAACCTCTTCCAGAGTAATGGAATAGAAGATTTTCAAGGAGATTTAGATCCACGGGAAACTTTTATCAATACTAAGATCAATGAGGCCCTGCAAAACTTTTTAGAAAAATTTTGTTCAAGCTCTTCCATAAGGAATAGTAAATCAGATAAAAGTTATTAAATGCACGTGAGAGGGGAAAAGATATTTTTTCAGTAAGGTACTCTTGTGCTGTAACCTGGCAGGCAGCTAAACACCACACAGCCATTCACTCACTCACTCCCTGGTGGGATGGGTGAAAGACTTGAAAAAAAAGTAAAAATTCTTGGGCTGAGATAAAGACAGTTTAAAAGGACAGAAAAGTAAGAGAAAATAATAATAATAATAATAATGATGATAAAAGAGTATTCAAAGCAAGTGATGCACAATGCAATTGCTCACTATCTGCTGACCAATCCCCAGCCTCTCCTCCAGCTCCAGGCTAACATCCTTTGGCCAGCTCCTCCCAGTTTTATTGTTCAGCACAATGACATAGGGTATGGAGTTTTCCTCGGGTCAGTGAGGGACAGCTGTCCCAGCTGTGTGCTCTTCCAACTTCTTGTGCACACCCAGCCTCCTCACCAGTGGGGTGGAGTTGGCTGAGGAGCTGAAATGTCCTTGACTTAGCAGTAACTAAAACATCAGTGTGTTATCGACATTGTTCTCATCCTAAATCCAAAACACAGTACCAGCTAGCAGGAAGAATATTAACTCTATCCCAGACAAAACCAAGAAAGACGTCTAAGGTGGTGGTTTTGTTCTCAGCACTTCTGAATTTAATATTTAAAGAATGAAAATCAAAGTAATATTTTGCAGTTCAGCGGTAATTCAGGCTTTTTCCACATCTGCAATGCTGGTGAATTTGTGATCTCTTACTAGTACTGTTCCTTTCAGACATGTATGATATATTCAGAAGCAGTACGAAAACATATCAGAACTTCCTGGATAAAAAAAGAAGCTTATTATTATTATGGCTTAGGTATTGTATTTTTAAACTAATGCACAGTTTTAGTCTAATTCCTCACATATTTTCTACAACAACTATTTCTTTAATTTTTATTCTTTATAACCATGCTGATTTGACATTGGTTTTGTTTTCTTTGATATAAAGGAATCCTGTAGGAAAGTGTTTCTGCTGTTGAAGTGCAAGAATTGCAACATGACCATTGCCCGATTTAAAAGAATCTCAATCCTTAGTGATTTAAAAAATCTTGTTATACCAGGAAAAAAAGATTAAAATGACATTTTAAATCAAAAATATGTTTACTTAAGCAAAGACCATAATATTTTCTAGACCATATATCATTAATTAATGTGTAGTGGGTCTAATTTTCTGAAAACTGTCATATTTCTTTTAAAAGATGCTACACAAAAATCATGCACATACACAAGTGTGGATTAGAAATAGTCTTAATGGAGTAGACACATCTTATTGTTATTTTCCATATGAGTAAATTTGTTCCTTTTTTACAGATTACTGTGATAACCTTTTGCACACATAGTTTTAATGTATCAACAAAACCTAGATATATTTGGCATGTAATTACATTTCCATTTTTACACGAATCCCTAACACAGTTGCCTCTTTTGGTTTCAATGCAAATGTCTTTGAGAAGTTACAACTTACTATTCAGGAAGCATCCTTAACTGTACCAAAAGGCAAAACAGATGACTACAGTATATAGGAACAAGGTGGCCTTTGTTTGCAGCAATTAGCTAGAAGCCCTTTATGAATTAAGAACTGTGCATCAATACTGAATAAAGAACTCAGAATTAAGAATCATTGCAGGCCCAAAGACTCTGTCCTCAGCAATTGCTTAAGGTAGCTTAAATTTAATCATTGGAAAAATCTACTTTTTAAATAAAAATAAAAGTTTATTTTCTTGTTACTATTTACTGCGGTTCTATTATATTTTTCTGTGTAAAATGTTTAATTAAAGACTAGTGTGAGCATCTAAGAAACATGCATTTAAGAAACATTATATCAGGCCGTAAGAAGTTAAACAGTTTTCTTCTGTTACATCAAATCTGTTTTGTCTGTGATGTGTGTATTCACATGCATACCTAAAAGAAATAGTTCAGAAGACAGATAAAGGAGAGGGGCTTTAGGGGATTGGAAGTGAGACTTAGGGATTAGCTGCAATATGAATTAGATTAAGTGACTGTACACTATGATATTTGTAAAAGTAAGAAATAAATCAGGACTGATTAAATGAAAATTTCTTTAAGGAGAAAAAATCCCCCCAGGTTCCACTGTGACGTAGAGTTAAGGACCTTGTCCTTGTCCAGATTTTTACTATGTTTAAGTTAGTGTTCTTTGTTGTGCTCTACTTCTGGCTTCAAGACAGTGTATTTTAAATGTACTTCTTAGGAATATGGGAGACAGGTCTAAAGTGAAGGCTTTATTAACCTGCTAATTAATGGACTTGACAGCCGAAAGTTGCAAAGGTTATGAGATATTTGCATAGAAAACGTAGATGTAGTGCTGGTGAAAAGTACAGAGGGAAGAGAGGGAGATCTTTTCACTATCTGCAATACTATTATGAAAAGAGTTGCTCCGCTGTTTCTCTGGAATTATTAATTCTGATTGGACTAAAATGTAGCTATGCACATTTTATTACTAGCTATTACCAGCAAAAGAACACTCCTGGGAAAAGGTTTGGATCGATTTACCCCTGTTAAATGCTTCAAATTATGAACAAGAAATACATTAGCTTTCTCTTGTACAAATTATCACTGTATTTTCTTCTGCCTTGAGGGACAGAATATAGTAGTTCCACTTGATTGTTGCAACTATCCTGGTGCTATGTGGTCTTCTTTCTATGACTCTCTTCTTGATGTTTTATATTGTTTCTTTGGGGTCTGTGTAGTTCTGCTGTTTGTGAGAGTTGGCCTGAAATAGGAAATTTCTTCTCTATGACCGAGCCTGTACAATACCAACTTTACTCTGCAGTATTTGATACAAAGTGAACTTTTCTTGTTTTTGTAAGACATGCAGAAGGCTGTAGTTAATGATGGTCTTGTCGTTTTGCTGCCCAACTGTGACAGCCACGGTTTAGCTATAGGCTAAATCAGAGCCCAGAGAAACACAAGTTCTTTGGCTTCAGAAGTTCTCTAATCTTGCTGAGCCTGTTATTGATAACTTGGTTGTTTCAGCAATTTCTGGTTTCTGTCAAATCCCCAACAAGTTATTGAACTTTTGAATGTGTCATATCCTTGATAAAAGGCAAACGGTCTTCTGCAGCATGTATTGCCTCCTGGGATGTCATGGAATGGTTTTGGTCAAACTAATTGCCCAAGCCTGTGAGGCTTTGCCTGCAGAATCAAAGTACCAAAAAAAAAAAAAAAAAAAAAAAAAAAAAAAAAAAAAAAAAAAAAAAAAAAAAAAAAAAAAAAAAAAAAAAAAAAAAAAAAAAAAAAAAAAAAAAGAAAGAAAAAAAAGAAAAAAAAAAGGAAAAGAAGAAAAGAAAGAAGGAAAAACCAGCCTTCTGCTCAAAACTTTTCTCTTTGTTCTCTTTTTAGAAGTGTCAAGGATTTAACAGAACATTTAAATAGCCTTGATTACTTTGCACTGTGATCCCTGCCACCTAGTTTTCACAATTAATAAATTGTCCACATTACAACAGTAAAGTCTGCTGGAAAAAAAAAGGCATCTGAATCACAGCATAAAATTCAAACTTTTTGGAGTTGAATAGGTAGCTAGGCTACTTAATGGATTGTTTGATGATCTAGCCATGGTTTCTAAGAAAGGTTAAAAGATATTAGAAAAATTGCAGGCCTGTGTAAGTGTTTAACATCAGTATGACTGAGAGTTAAAGAAAAAAGAGATGAAAAGCCTCAAGAATAGCTTGGTTCATCTTTCGATCTGTGATTAAGCCATACTAAAGGAAATACAAAACTGGTCCTAATGTTGGACATATCCATAGCTCGAAGAAGATGATACGATATATCTAAAGCTTTGATCAGACTCCAGTTTCTCCAAGTGTTGTCCTTAATTTGAAAGGCGTATGTTGGTTTCAAAAAAGGGATCAGATACCTGTTGCAAACCTCTTGGGAATATTGGTAACCAAATAAGTTGTAAATTGACTTTGTCTCAGGTCTAAATCTACAGACTGAATGCTAACTAGTTACTTATTACTGTAAGTACGTCAACACCTTTTGAGGACTTAATCATATACTTATGACTCATAGTTTTAGTAATGAATATGAATCCTAAGAATAGGAAGGTATTAAAGAATGCCAAACATATTATACTACCTTTTTTTTTTCACAGGTGAAACTGTAACCCATCATTATCAGTCTTACATTTTAGTACTGGACAACAAAAGATCTCTTTTGAAAACTCCATAGTAATTATCTATATGACTAAAAGTATTCTTTTGAGAAATGATATAGTAGTCTATACTTCTTTAGAATACACAGGGGGAGTCTTCATTCCAACAGATTTATCTAGCCAAAGATATGCATTATAAAGTTATATAATTAAGATTTGCAAATGCTCCACAGATCTTGTCTCTTTTTGCATTTTTCATGGTGAATTTCAAGTACAGCATAGCTTCTGATTTTGTAAACATTTAATAATTGCACTTGAATAACATAATTAAGTAAATTCATGGCAGGAAGAGAATGAATGGTGTTCAGTGCAAGGTGTGTAAGTTGGCATGGACCTGTTAGACCAGTTTCTGTTGCTGAATTTACAGAAGACTGGATTGCTTACACTGTTCTGTCTGCTAATGTTCATCCATCTAAATTTCATATAGGAATCATTACAGAAATGCCCTGCAAGTTAAATTTTTAGATTTGTTCGTTCTCAGTAAGCCATCAATTTTGGCTGACTTTTTTTGTCTGTTGAAAATACCAGTTAGGCTCTAAAGCACAATATTGCTGCACAATTTTAAAATATGAAAACAACAGTTTTAATGGTAACAGTACATGGGATCAGTGGATGTTCTATGAACTACGTATACAAAACTAATAGTCTTGGTTTATTCTGCTGAAGGGGGATATGTTGAAGGAATACCAGCCTTTTAATTCCACTGGTGTTCCCTGGTGAGGATCTGCTTATCTATAGCTTAGCCAGTTCCCTAAAGATTGAAGCCAAGCAGAGTTCTGTTTGAATAAAAGCTAGAAAAAGGGAGATTAGGAAGACTGAAGTATTTTTCTTTTTAGCTTGGTTTCATGTTGTAATGACAAGCTCACTGGTAGAAGGACCCAGAAAAAAACAAGCCTGTAGATACAAACAACAGTTTAGTAAATACAAAGGTAAATATTAGAAAGTCACATCAAACTGGCAGCATTCAGCAAAATGTGTGTTTCTGGGATGTTACTGGGTAGATTTATACGCTGTAGCACTCAAACACTGTAGGGATGTTTACACATTTTTATAAAGAGTGCTGTAAACATCCTTTACTTGGGAGGAACTTATCTAATTAGACCTTGCAGGACATAGAGAAGTCAGATGGACAAACATAGTTTTGGAGATGCTGGCAGATTCAGAGAAGGGAGAGTCTATTCAACACAAGGATTTAGAATTCTTCTGCTTTTACCTCTGATTCATCTTTCACATCTTCTAAGACCTCTATATCCAGGATATACACTATTCTCTTATGAAATGTGCACCCTTCCACTGACACAGAGCTAATGTATCTGTGCAGATCAAGTTTTTGTACTTTGGGAGAGCACAGAAAATGGTACTTGGCAAGAAAATGAATAATCTGCAGAAAAGCTAACTTTCTGAGATACCAATCTTTAACTTTACAGTTGTTTCTCTAGAGGAAAAAAGAAAAGATAAAACCAGAGTGTACTGTAAAAATAGACTATATCTTTCACACTATTTCCCTGTTGTTTAATCCTGACCATGAGCACAGAGAACTAGAAGTGTGCAATATTGCTCATCAGGTTTTGGAAATTGGATGGCCCTATTTTGTATGCTCAAACACAGACCCTTTCTAATTTGCTACTAGGAAAAACTCATTGAAATCCAAGTAGTTCTAATCACAGATGTTAACTACAAAGATAAGGATATGATGTGTTATAATGTAACATAGATGATCTTTTCAAGTGAAATTGCTTGTGATAGCAAATTTTATTGTATTTAGGGTTAGTTCAGGTTTAATCCAAACACACTGTGATCTATTAAAAGCTACCAGATGTTGTTTTTATGCTCTCACCTTTTTGTGCTTTCTTAAGGTGCTTGCCTGTGTGTTAACTTTGTTTCTAAACTACCGAGGTCTCCTAACTCTAATTGTCACCTATTGATGATGAAGGAAATTGATAACCTGATAGTGGCCACTTGTAAAGGGACTGACAGAGTGAGGGAAGTTAACTACAAAATGCATTTGTTGTTTCTTGATTATCTCAGTGAAGTCACACCCATCAGCAAGAATTACACCTCAAAGATAAAACACTCTGCTGTGGGCTGGCTGCTTGTTTCTTGGCTGTTGCATTTGCTGTAATTCTAAGATGATAGCTGGAAAAAGCAAGTTCTACCTTCTGCCTGATCTGAGAGACAGCTGATCTCCAAGATGATGTTTTACAAATCAGAAAAATATGGTATGTTTCTGTGAAGCCATTACATTATTGCTAATCTGCATTTCATGTCTTTTGTCTCTTCACTGGCTGTAGTAGATGCTGTTGGATTTTTTACCTGAGTATCAGGATGTGCACCATGCTGAGGAAGCACAAATGCTGCTCTTCGACTATTCCTTTTCCTTTTGATGTCCTTTGATTTCAAGAAACAAACCAAGAAGCTGTCAAGTTTTTCTTTGATTTTGTGTAGTTTCGCTGGCTGGCTTGCTGTTTCTCAGTGTATATTTCAAGACAGATGGGTTTGGAAAAATACTGGTGTGGAAAGAAAGTTGTCAGAGATTTCTGTGTTTTAATTTATAGTGATTTTTGCTTTTTTTTTAATTTATAGGGATGGGGCTTGCATCACATGACCAGATTATGGCAGCTGAAGTATATAGTTGTTTTTTGTGGTTGTTACCCAAGCCTATACAGCACATATAGAAAGAATTGTATTTAATGATGAAAATTCCTTAAAGTTAACAATTCAGTCAGGGTCTCTCTGCTGTTTTTGTAGTGACAGGGTGTAGCGCCTGGCGAACACACCAAGAACACCTGGGCAGATCTGTAGCTTACTGTCTGTTGCTTAAGCAACTTATTCCTGTTGCTTAACCTTGAGAACTCATATGTGTATTGCGTTTCAGTATTTCTGTCTTAGAAATCAGATGGATACTTCTGGTGGGTTGTTTGTTTGTTTGTTTTCAAGTTAAAATATTAGGACTTAAAGCTTCTTATAAGATGAACCAAACAAGTATGTTTAGAAAGCAAAACAGTGTTAGATATATAATAATATTAATTTTTTCTGGAAAAGCATCTTGACGTCCAACCAAAGTCAAACTTCATATTTTAATTTCTTAATAATAATAATCTACTCATGCACTGAGGAATCTTGGAAAAAAGACTACTTGTGCTCCTAACACTATATTAATATAAGATGTTCAGAATGAGAAAATATTGATGAGTGTTCCTAGAGAAATGCGTTAACCTCATCTTTAGTGGCTGATATCAACACTAAAGAAATTTTAGCTGGTGTCATTGACTCACTCTCAGACTGGAAAGGGAAAAAAAACCAACAATGATTCTGTGGAGACAATGCTGGTACAAAAGAACTACATTTTTTATTTATTTCTTTGCTTCCCCAAAGAGAATTTCTTTGTATTTTTCTTTTTATATACTTCTTTCATTTTTCATCTTTCATCTCTTGCCCTGAGATAATGTCTGTTAGTTACAAGCAATCATACTGGCACAGGTGCAACTGATTTCACTAGAGCACTTATTTCTGCGATACCAGCTGTCACTATTTATGGTAAATCTGTCAGTCATTAAAGGTAAAAAAAAATTGTTCCAGTACTTTAGTGATAAAGGTAATGAGTTTCAGAGGAAGAAAACAGAAAAACCCATGCAGTGGTTAACCCTCAAATTTTTGTCTTGAGATAGAAAAATTTAATTAATCCATATCAGCTGCACATTGTGTCAGCGAATACATTTTGTCTTGTGGCAATGTGCAAAAACCTGCTATGAATGTTTTTTGGGATGAAATCACAATGATAAAAATTGAATGTTGGCACATTGCAACATTGCTGTTGCATCATGATTGTGGCCACATAGGTCTAAAATATGTGGCCAGACCTTGGTGCTTCTCTGATTCTCTGCAACAAAGAATCACAAGACACAATGGGGGCAGGCAGCAAATTAGAGTGATTAAGATTCTAGTGACAATAACCAAGCCACAGCAGAGAAAGTCAAATCGGGGAAGTCAATAGCTTGTGTATGTGAATGATAACCAGTACCTCCAAACTGTAACATTGCAGACAATTTCTAAGTAATCTTGTATTCTAGTTTTCCTATACATCTTTTTGCTTTTCCCGTGAAGCTGATGAATGATGATTTGGAAGAAGTGAGATTTGCTTGATAACATTCTTGAGTGGACAATTTTTTCTGCTGTCACTCTGGAATAAACCAGCACATCTCTTAACTAATGGATCTGATAGACATTCTGACAGTCCAATCAAGGAAGATCAACTGCTAAGACGAATTCGTAATTCAACTTAATAACTACTGGTTCAAATACTAAACTTATCAGAGAATGTTTTTTTATTGGAACTAAATTGCAAGTTAATAATTGTGAACTTCTGTACGAAATAATAATACAGAAACTTGGAAACTCAAACATATTTAAATGACATACTGTTCATTCCTTAAATTGTTCCAATTTGCTTGAGTTGGAGTTACTCAACCACGAGCTTGTACTACTGTAGCTGCAGATAATCCTGCACCAATCTAATCTTTCACGGTCTTAAGACCGTGAAACTTCATTATACTATGAAAATAGTCTGTTTTCAAATATAGGCTAATGAGTTACATGTTTGTAGCACTCCTTCCGGATGATGACACCTCAGAATTGAAGGCTTGTAGCAGTCAGGCAGCCCATGCAGCCTTGGATGCCTTCAGCGTTTCTTACGTGTTTTACCTCTCACGCTTTTCTTTCTCATACTTCTTTTGACAGCTCTAGATGCCTTTCTCTTCTCCTTTTCAACCTGTTCATTTTCGTTGTCTGACTTGCATAAGTCTTCTTTCTGATCTGTTCCTTCTCTCTAACCCAGCTCAGTACACCAGCATTAGTACTTTTGAGGATAGAGACAGATATTCTTCTAAAGGCTGTAACACCTACAAGTCTGACCTTTCAAAAGTCCGCATTATGTTCTGTTTCTTGCCTCTTCATGCCTGTGCTGCAAAACTGAAGAGTTGCTTTCTTTCTGTATGCTCTCTGTGGCAAGTACAACAGTGCAGAAAAACTGAATGATAGCCACGTATAGGTCTGTGAGTGGTTTATTTGTTTATAAAACCAAAAGTGCAATATATGTATATACTTTGAACAATATATTATTTACCTATGTGCACACTTTTTTACATTTGTATGTGTTACAATTTCATCTGATAAATATACATTTCTATGGGATTTGCACCAGTAGAAAAAAAGAGTTAAATTATGATATATTGTGAACTGCTTAAACAGAAACAGAAAATGTGTTTGGCTGACACTGTGTCAAAGATGACAAGAAAGAAGAATAGAGGAGTTGTGTACACATGTTCACACAAAGATTTTGTTTTCATTTAAAGCTTTTGGCTTTTTTTTTTTCTTTTTTCACTTAGAAATGCTTTTTAAGTACTTGGTTCAGGCATTTTCTAGTGCACTATAATACCTCATTCAGTGATTATGCCTGCGAAAGCTTGTAAGGGCTTGAAAATTTAGTAATATATCTCCACAGATAAACCTTCTGTTGCGAGCATTTTTGTAAAGCTTTTCCTTTATGTATTTCTCTTTTGGACTACTTCATAGCAGAAACTGGTTAAGTAGAATTTTTATCATTCTATAGCCAGAGATAGATGCTAGTATGTTTTAAGAAATACTTTTGGGGTTTTTCTGGGGTACGAAAATGTCCATCTTTAAAGGTATGTGTACTTATGGTTCTCTATTTTCCTTCATAAATGGCTGTGGAAACTGCAGTGATAAAAATGGAGAAGTATCAAAATTTTCCTACTTTACTGAAGATAAATATCGTATTAGAGAAGTCCAATGCTTTTAGCTGTCAGGTCCTTGGCTGGTGTAATATGTGTACAGTTTCAGTCTCCAGTTTTCTCTCTAGAGTTTATTAATTTCATTTTTAGTCACTTATAATTTTTTTACATTGTAGCCAGCGAAATTTTTATTTCAGCCCCATGCCACTTGGATCGCCTTCTGCAGGGATGTGAATACCTCCATGCAATACTTTAATCAGGATGATATTGGTTCTTGAAATCTCAGTTACACTGTCAGAACTTATCAGTATTTTTTGGTAATATTTCAGCCTTGCTAAAAATAGGTTCTACTAATAACTTAGTAGGAACTAAGCCTAGTAGTACAATTTTTAACAAGAAGGCTTTTTTTCTTTTCTAACATGTCCTAATTCAGAAAAATAATGCCTTTTTGTATATAGACTTCATTTACCGCCTCTAGCCCAACTTTTCTCACAATGTATGTCATTTTTCTAGATTTTTTTTTCTTAGCTTTTGCTCATAGCATAGACTTTTTCTTGTTTTCTTTTCGTTCCTGCTGGAAACTTGATCTTGCAGCTGACACAGTTTATAGTGAATCAAGATGCTGTGTGCAAACTTGTGAAACCTAAATTCAGATTGTTATCACCGTATTCTAGTTTACATAACTGTAAATGCCTGAGCAGCCAAGGTATCCCACCAAGATTTGGATATGTTCTGACATCCCTGTGGTGGGTGTTGCTGTTTAGATTTATAGGTAGTGAAGCTGGCTTTATCTGCTTTTTAATCTGAGGTCAAGATAAATAAATATAAAAAACCACCACTAAACATTTGAATCTGAACACTTGTATTTTGATTAAGAACTGGATGCACAGAACAAGTTTTCCCCTAGTTCCTATCTCAGTAATGATTGATGATGATAACAAACAGCTTTCACATTGCCAAATATTTACAAACAGAAATGGAAATTGAGTAAAACACTATTAAAAAAAAAAAGAAAAAAAGAAGGAAAAAGAGGCCTGCTATGTAATCCAAAAAACGCCCTCCCCCCCCATTTTTAAAAAAATTTTGCAGTAATAAAATAAAGCTGTGTGGAAAGGGCCACTCTGAAATACTTGCCACTTACTGCATTTTTTTTGTGGTCACAAGTTTTAAAACTAATTTTCATTATCATCTGTGTTTGAAAAGCTCATGGCGGGCAAATTTGCCTCATGAGTTAAAAGGCAGATGTGAAGCAAGTGAACAGGCTCCTACTTAGAGTGAAGACGGTGACAGTGTTTTGTGGGGTTTTTTGTACATAAAACATACTCAGTTCTTCTCTGATTTTTATTTTCAGTTTTGCACAACTTATTGTGTCAAGTATTCATGGCGATATCAGCTAAAAAAATTTTAGTTTAAAAATAGGGAAAGACCATAAACTTTAGAATTGTGTGTGCAATTTGGGTTAAACTACCATGACAAAACCTTCTGCCATGGTCCTAGTTTCTGAGGAGGCTAACAAAAAGTGAGAGTAGGTTTATCTATTTTTTTGCTCTTTTTTGCTCTCTATGTAAGATGAAAGTATTAAAATAACAACAACATGGAGGAGCAAGTTTTCAATGTAAAAATAGTTTGCTCTTTTGTTTTACACTTTATTCTGAAAAGGTTAGGAATGGAGTTTTGACTGTTTCTAAACACATTTCTGTTAGTTAAAAGTAATTTTACTCTTTTGATACAGAAAGATCTATTCATATCCCTTAGGATCCTAAATAACCTATTTCATTACAGTAAATTCTAACTCCATGTGCAGAATTTTTACACAGGAATTATAAATATTTTTTTTTCCCCACTGCATTCACTTGTTTGTCTAGTTCAAGTTTCTCTTTTAATGTTATATTGATGCTTCACTTCATCTTGCAGAGATTTCAGTAAAATAAAGAATTTGACAAAAAAGTGCCTTAAACATCACTGAAGTACTTTCATTGCCATCTCCATGGCAAATTTGCTGAATGATTTTCAGCAAGTATGAGTTTACTACACAGTGAGACAGTAAGTACTAGAATCTGGGTAAGAAACAGCATTTAAAACAGTGATGTATTAAATTAATTTCACGTACTGCAGCTGCTACCCAACATAGTAACAGGATTTAAAAAAATTATTAATTGAATTACCAAAAGATAGAGCGTGCTGGTTCTAACACTTTTATTTCTTCTGTCTCTCAGCATGGTCTTGGTTTCTGTTTGGAAAGATGCAGTCTGAAACTCCCCGTGAAACAGAACTGTCTGCCTGAGATATCTTAAATCCATTAAAAATATTCAAGCAGAGAAATGGTTTTGCTCAGCAGGATTTAAAGGGCAGTGCCAAGAAAATAGAAATTTCTAAATTTGTCTAATTTTCTGTTGAAGTGAAGCCATATCTCACAAAGAGGAAAACATGCCACAGTTGCCAATGTCAGAGCTTTTCCTTTTACCCTGAGTTAGCTTAATATAGGGATATTTAATCAATTAATCTGCAGAGATGATAATTCGCCTGTTATCCTTTATTTAAGTTTGGAGCAGGATGGTTTCCATAGGTACAAAATATCCACTGATCCTCATAAAGTCAGCACAAGTTTTAGGTGTTTCATAGTGCTGAAAATGGGACCACAACAGTTTAGGGAAAAATATATAGCAAGCCTGTTTAAAAAAAATAGAGCATAAGGCAGTGTTGTCAGATTCTGACAGAGACAGCTAGACAAAAATCTTATGCAGACTAGCAGCACAATGGAAGAGTTATTTCCATCTATCATAATTCTGAGGTCCCGAAAAATTGCTACATAAATTACTTTGGTTTGTTTGTTTTGCATCTTTGCAAAGAGTATTTTAAAAATCCAGGAAAAAATATATTCCACAGCTAAGAAGTTAGAAACAAATAGCTTAAGAAATTCTTCTGGCTGCTTGCCAAGAAAAATCTTTAAGCCTTCCTATTCGATGTCTGTTGTTAGCAGATGAGGTTCAGTTCTTGTTTGAATTCTGTTCTCTGCTCTGAAATTCTTGGCACTTCCAAAAATAGTACTTCCTAGTCTTTCCTGAGCTGTGAATCCTCTGTTGCCTGCAATTCTGATGATGTACTTCACTCCTGGATATTTCTGTGACTGTGGAAAGCTTACAGTCCCTTTCAAGGTGAGATCATCTCTGGTTACATACAAAGTAATTATAGACCATTGCCAGGGGTGGGCAAAACCAAAGTTAGATTACATTTATCTTCTATCTCTGTATTCAGTTGAAGGCAGTAATTCTGTTCTTTGTAAGATGTGTCAGAAAGAAGGAAACAGAGCTTTGTATTGGGGGCTTTTCCAAAGAGATTAATACCATTTCATAGAGTTGCACAATACCGTGTGTGTCCAGAGGAATAATCAATACCATTAAACAGTGACAATATTTTTACAGTACCTTTTATAGTTAGAATTTTTAGTTCTAAAAGTATAATGAAGCACTGCTAAGCTCTTGCTATGAGCTTGCTCTCTTGCTGTTACATATTTCAAATATTCAGCATTGACATAGTAACTGCATACATGTATTTAGAGATGTAAGTTCAGCATTTGAAAATCAGACAAGAAAGTTAATAATATTTCTTAGTTGTTTAGAACACCTGCCCAAGTAAGGACCAGCTTTGTATTTTTCTGAGATAGCTACTCTTTATTTAAGAAACAAAACATGAAAAAACAACCAAAGACAAAATCTGCAGATAGAGATTCCACAATCCGTCTGTGCAATCTGTTGTCTTAGTTCTTTATCTCTTCTTTAAAAATATTTCCCTAATGCCTAACCGAAGTTCAAGTATGATCCCTTTCTTTCACTGTCTGATCTGAGTATTGACAAGATGTGGTTACTCCTAGTAGGTTTCCCGCTGTTTGAAGACTCTTGTGTGATCCCTTGTTGGATTTCCCTTCAATTCCAAGCTGTCCAGACAGGGACTCTCATCATAGTGCCTGTCCTCATAGCTCAGTCAGTTCTTGATTCCTGCGAGCTGTAACAAGGTACAAAAGGAACGCTCAATATACTATTGTTCCATCCTCCTGGACTCCTAATGCCCTACTAGGTAACATCTGAGCTAAATATATTAGTGCTGCTGTTAGTTTTAAAGAGCAGTGGAGTGAAAATTGAAGATGAGACTCTTGCTTTTTCTCATAAATATCACCTTCTTTTATTCCATGTATTTATTGAACCAAAAAGTTTGTACAGAAGTTCTGAGTTAGTTACAAGTTGACAGCAAGCTGTTATGGTGTATTTCTTCTACAGCCTGATTCTCAGATTGTTACCTAGAGACATTTTGAAAATCCTCTGTGGTCATACCTTAAGATGGCACAAAAATACCTTCAATTTCCTGGCATAAATCAATCTGATGGGAATGTTATTGCAAATAACCATATCATAACAGAACATGTGCTGATGTTTGTGCAGAACTCATACTTTTCTATCAAGCACGACCTCCTTAGTTTTTTGCAAGATAAAAGTTATATTAACAGACTTATGTATGCTGGTCAGAGTCTGGCAGTAATAATATTTGTGAATTTGCCCTAGGAGAGAATTTACCAATTTCATGGAAATATATTCTTATCATGGTGGAAAGAGTTCCTTTTAGTAGGAAGGGAAAAAGGAAAAAATACTATAGAATTTTCTGTGATGTTATACTAACAGGTTTTTTCTCTGATTTTTATTTGTAGTTATTATTTTGCAGTGCTTGAATATAAATTTAAGGCTGTCTTTTCTTCTTATATGGGTAGAAACTTAACATTCTTGACACTTCTCTGGAAATCTAATTCTGTGCATTTGTAATTTGACTAAGTACTTATTTGAAAAGACCAGTACGTCAGCTGGGTATCTGTGGATGGTTACCAAAAGAAACCACACCCAAACAAGTGACAAAGATGAGACTGTGTTTGACCAGGTTATTTTGTTCTTTGCTATCTATCTATAAGTGCACTGGTAACTGCTGCACGACTGTCTAGCAAATGCAGCAACCATTTGGTTAATCAGTTGAAAGTAAACAAAGAAGGAAAGCTGTTATTTGCAATTTTCCAGAATGGACAATATACCTCTTCCTATATCTGTCTGACTTAGCAGCAGTTCTCTAAACATATGTTTGTAAGAAAAACAAGGTGTTTGCCTCATGAAGATACAATTTCCCTAATGTCTTCTTCTCCTAGGTTTTCATTGTGCTCTTTGGTATGATTTAATCTTCAGGGTTCTGGTTGCTTCTATCTTCTGATTTACTTATTTTTAAGTAAAAATAAAAATGCACTGCTACCACAGTAATTGAAAGTAAAGTGACCTGACTAGTGTGTGGTATGAAAGGGAAATGCTGGAAATACCACTTGCTCTCTCTAATTTTCTGTTTCCTAAATCACATTTTCTATTTTGTATCCTCTCAGATGTGCCATGATAATCTGTTGGGGTGCTGAGAAAAGCCATATATTATCAAAACGATGATCAGAAAAAGAGGAAAGTGCTGGTTTGATGGAGTACTCTGAAAGTAGGCTTGTGCCCTGTTATCTCACTGTGGTTGGTTGACCCTGATTGGATGCCAGATGCCCACCAAAGAAATTGTAAGACTTCACTCCTCAGCTGGACAGGCAGAGAATATAGAACAAAAGAAAGATGGAAGTAGAGATTGCAGTTAGTTGTCTCTGTTGCTGCTTCTTCCTCAGGGGAACTCTTGCTCCTCTCTCTTCTTGCTGCTGCTGTGCAGGTTGGTTGTTCTTTTTTTCTCCCCTGATTAAATATGTTACCCCAGAAGCGCTACCACCGTTGCTGATGGGCTTGGCCTTTTCCAGTAGCTGGTCCATCTTGAAGCTGGCTGGCACTGACTCTGGACATTGGAGAAGCTTGTCACAGAAGCCACCCCTATAGTCTCTGTTCCACCCCAACCCCGTTAAAAACCTTGCCACACAAGCCAGTACCATATACCTGTGCCTAGGTTCTCCATGGTCTTTGCAGCTGGGAGACTGGAGGAGGTTTAGCAGGCTGCCTAGGGTGGCAGCTGTGCTAATGCCAAAACAGAATCAAAGGCTGTTATCTCCTTCTGTGTTGTTACCAGGGGCATTGGTACAGCCCCAAAGCTCTTTCAAATGAAATTGAATGGAGGTTTCTTGTTTAGGAGCTATGATATTTCTTCCATTTCCATGCAACAAATTTCCCTTTTGACTGGAACAAATTATGTAGTTCTCACAGCAAAGAGAAATGAAAGAAATGTCAGGGCTATCATCCAAGGCGGAATCCAATTCTTACCTATTTCTATTACAGAAATGTGAAGCAGAACTATTATCTCTTCTATGGAGGCTCTGCTTACTGAACATAAAGTAATACAGTTCAAGTGAAATTGCTGATGATTTTATATGGAAAGACTGGTAGGGAAAATAACCTTTTTGGGAAAATATGACTTAGAGATGATTCTCCTTTAGTCAGAAGTAGTTACTCTTATTCCATACTAAAATAAATACATTTATATCCTTTTTCCTCTGAGCATTCAGTGTTAAACTCAATTGTTCACATTATCTAGGAGATCTGCATCTGTCCTGTACACTATTTCTTGAAAAGCCAGAGCTGCATATATGTATGAATGGTTTGCTCTAACACAAGGGCTTTCTAGAGGGAAGTCACAGGTAGTTAAATATATTTCTTATAGTTTTTCTCATTATTTGGATTTTCTGTGCTCCTAACTACAGCAATGTAACTGTTATGCACATTAAAACATTCACTACATGCACCTAAATATTAACAAGCAGAAAAAAACCCCAGACTAAATCTGTACCAAATCTACTCATTTGTATTTGTCGGGCATAATATGTAAAATTAAAAAAAAGTCTCAATAAATTTTGAATGTTCACACCATTTTTCTTCTTAGGGGAGTGGGTGTGGAATGAAGTGATATTTTCTAATATTAAAGTCTTTTCCAATATTTCCCCTGTATTCTGACATAATCTTTGCACTGAGCCTGCAGAGTGATTCTGTTCTGAACTTGATTGGCAGGTTATTCTGTTTAATAGACTGTCACAAGTTAGGCATTTCATTTTCTGTAAACCTGAGAGGTTTTTTTTTATATCTATCAATAAGCTCTTTTCATCTTTTTCATATCTATCTATATCTAACTAGCTAGCTATACATATATATGTATCTTGCTCTGAGAAGGTTAAAAAACCTACTAGTACAAATGGCAATGGACATCAATTGATCCTGGAAAGGGATGGAATTAGTTTATTTGGAAATAAATAAATTTACTTGTGATGGAAAGCAATTAAAAAGAAATTTATATACCCCTCCCAACAGTACCTCTTCTGTTGACTACATTACTTTGTAAATGCTGGTTTATCATTAATCTACCTGTACACATAAATAATTAAGAAACTATGCATTTTGTTCACAGCCCAAACCACATTAACAATAAATATATCAGTGTGCAAATAGCATGGAAGGTTAGATAACACTGATATATCTCAGATATTCTGCTTTATCCTTCTCCAAATCTACTCATTGATTCATTCACATTCGTGTATGGTCCTCCAGTCTGACCTGAAGCCAAGGCTCTAGGTGAGTGCACCTTCACAAATCAGTACCCATTTTTTTCTAACACTAACTAGAAGGACAACATTTGTTGTGTTGTTGTGGGGTTTTTTTACTTTTCTGTGTCATGAAAAATGAGACTCTGATTCTTCCTTTGAGACAATAGCATTAACAGTCAATATTTTCTTTTCAGAATAGGAATTCATTTTAAGAAAATGAAAGCATATACTCAAATATGTGCTTCAAAAGATGTCTAATGAAAGTGATGAGATGAATTAACTTCATTGTATTGGTCAATATTTTTTAATGAATAAACTCCTGCAGTTATTTCCCTTTGAAACTGAAGTATATCTGAACTTTTTGAGTGGAGGAAGAAGGTTGAAACAAAATCATGGCTATGTGATGAACAGTGTGAATTTCTCACATCTCCTTTTTATAAGCATGAATGGCTCCTTTCTTCTAATAACTTTGATTCTATTCATTTAGGAAATTTTCACTACCTCAAAGCGAACTTCATTCCTTTTCAAATTACTTCTCTTTAAAAAAAACCCAACCCAACAAACTGGTATATCCCTAATTTTGTTAGTTTCCCTTTGCAAATATTTATTTTTCTAAAATTCTATATACGTAATAACCCCCAAATTTATTTCATTTTTACCTCATGCACAGAGGTCCACACTTATCCAAAGTATGCTATTCTTCCCTGGTTTATTTGAAGCCATGCATGATGTTACAGTCTTCACAAGTACAGCACCTTAGAGATATAGAACTAAAATAAAAGACATAGCCTGTAGTCACAGACTGACAGATAAGCCCACACTGGATGCCAAAAAGCACAGTATTGGGTTGACCTTGGCAGAATACCAGGTGCCCACGAAGCTGCTCTATTGCTCCCCTTCCCAGCTAGACAGGGGTCAGAAAATAATATGGAAAATGACAATTTACTAAAGCGAAAGCTTGCATGTGCACAAGCAAATAGAAAAAAATAGGGTTTTTTCACTTCCCATCAGTGAGTGACATTCAGCCTCTTCCCAGGAGGCAGGGCTTCAGCACTCATAGTGGTTGCTCCAGAAGGCATTGTGAGTTACAAGTGCTCACATTTTCTACCCCTGCGGTGATGTCCTGCAGCAGCCCAGATAAGTTTACCCCGTGTTGCCAATCGCTGTTCTTCCACTGCTGTAGCCACCCCCTTAGGGCATTAGCCACCATCCAGGAGTCAGGATAAAGTACAGGCCACTTTTCTCCTTCAGCAATCTCTAGGGCTAGTTGGATGGCTTTCTCTTCTGCAAATTGTCTTGACTCACCTTCTGCTTTAGCAGTCTCAGTGACTTGTCCTGTGGGACTCCACACAGCAGCTTTCCAACTCCGATGGTTTCCTACCATGGCAGGATCCATCAGTAAATACAGCATAGCCTCTTTCATCTTCTTATAATTCAGTATATGGTGGTGCATTTTGGGCACAAGTCACCTTCTCAGGCAATGCTCCAAAATCCCTGCCTTCTGGCCAGTCCATAATCTCTTCTAGGATTCCTGGGCAATTGGGTTTCCCTAGTCAGGCTCTTTGTGTAACCAAGGCTACCCACTTACTCTGTGTAGCACTGGTTGTGTGATGTGTTGAGGGGGTGTTTCCTTTGAACATCCAGTGTAGTACAGGCAATTGCAGTGCCAAGTTCCCTCCCTCACCCCTGTGAATCACATATTTAAGAATTATCATTGAAATCCACATTTATCACACAGATGTTACAGCATAACATGATTTATTGTTAAACATACTAATGATAGAAAAATTGTGACAGGTTAAGCTTTGAAGATTGCTGATGATAGTAACTGACTGCAAAAGCAAAATTGAAGCAATATACAGGCAAGCTCTACTCACCAAAGAAAGCCAGCTCGAGTTAATCATTTAGTGCTCACAGAGGAATGTTCTTACCCAATAGATGTCCCTATGGAAGAGGAGAAAGGTTCAGCCAGTCAACTGATCCCAGAAGTTACTATGGAGTCTTTCCTAACTTCTCCCCATTCTTAACTCACTTTTATACTCTTTCTTTATATTTAGGTGAAGCCTGAGTGACTCTAGTCATATACGCCTTTGTAACTGATTGGTGTAAAATTCTCTCGCTTTGCTCTTAAAAGATATAGCCGATAAAATATAGCATGCATTCTTGGTGAGAGGAGTTCATACCGTGGGGGCAGGTAACTTTGGGATGAAGGTGTTAGTTAGTATTACAATTAGATTATAATTAACTGAATTCATCTGAAGAGAGCGATATCCCCATAGTTGCTGGTTCAGCAGCAAGACATCCCCTTGGCCAACAGCTGCTCTGTGGTGTATCAGATACATGGCACCATCACAGTCCCATCCCTGCAAGGATTACAAGAGAGCCTGGCTGTAGTGTTTCCACTCTGCTCCACCGTCCTTTTCATCCCTCAGCATATGCTGAAGGTTGCAGGCTGTGTATGTGGGGAATCATCATGGAATAGATTTTGTGCATGTCAACCGCAACCTATTAAGGAAGTAGAAGCTGTTACTTCACCCTATAATTTCCATACTATTATAACTTCTTTTAGAATGGGAATATAATTTCCCAATTTTCTAGTTTTACCTGCAGTCATCTTCCCATAGACACATTGCATGCACTGAAAAAAGGCTCTGTAACAATATCCTTATACTGTAGCATTGCACAGGACCATTTAAAGTCTGTATGCACTAAAGTATGTGACTGTTTATTTGGTAATATTGAAGAGAGTATGAGAAATATTGGACCTGGAGGAAAAAAATGGGAGAGATTAGGGGAATTTATTTAAATGAAAACTAAATGTATTCAAATGTTTTTACTCTTGTTCTGAGAATATAATGACTCGTTTATCTAACCCACTTCTAATGCACCTGATCTACTGAAAAATTTACTGATGGAAAGAATGTGTGAGCATCAGATGGTCAATTCACCTATGCATACCATCTTAACAGTGATTTGGGGGCGGCTAGCGGAGAGAAAAGGGTTGCAGAAACACGAGAACAAATATAGACAGAATCACTGAAAAACTCCTGATCAGTATTTCTGCTCAAACTTGTTCTTCTTTTATTCAGTAATTACTTATGCAAGGTAAACTTATGCCTGTTTGGAATAAAATGTATGAAGATGAATTGTTACCATCCTAATTTATCCTTTGCTTTAATCTTGAGTGGCAAACCCATGTGCTTCCATTTGCCTGCAGCACTGTAACATTTTAGTGTTGTTCCATATCTCTGTGGTGCATGTAATAGAAGAACTTAATTAAACTGTATCTGGCTTTAGGTGGTCTCACAAACTACAGCTAAGAGGCTTGGCATTTCAGCTTAGTTAAATGTCTCCAAGTACCGATTTCTGTTTTATATTGATAGATACAAGGTAGCATGGCCTTTGAGAGCCATCCAGCATGACTGAAAAATGCATGATAATTAGTGTCTTTGTATGTTAAGCGGGTAGGGCATTCATGAGGTATGTGCATCAGATAACTTCGGCTTGGATTAAGTAATTAAATCAGGTTTGGAATTTCTCATTCAAGTACATGACTACTCTTCTGTCAAGTACTGTTGTAGGAATTAACACCTTATGTATTTCTGGAGAAACAGTTGAGAGAGTTGTAAATCTAATCAGCATGCCTGCCGCAAAAATGTTATCTTGTTAACTCTCTGTAACATCCTTCTGGCTGTGTGTTCATATAGGAGATTGGACATGTTAAGAAATTTCCATGTATGTTCAGAAAATGTGGTAGCATTCTTATAACGCCAAAGCTCTGAAATTGTTCTGTATTTTTTAAAATATAGTATTTTAACTTGAAATGAAAGTCAATTACTGCATTATTCATTGCTTTTCTACTTAAAAAACATTATCTGCAAACAAATCACAGAATATTTTGATTTTCGTTTAGTATCGAACTCATGTACTGATTTCTTAGGTAGGATTCTGCTTTGGAAAAAGTATTTTAGGGAAAAAAACCCCATATTTTGCAAAGCTTGTTTGAGTTTTTTTTTATGAAAAAGCCAGTTTTTTGTAAATGAGATATTGCTGGATCTGTGAACAGCCATATAGACTCTTTTAGGTGAGTGGAATGGGGATTACAGACTAGACAGGCGCATCCTAGAGGAACTTATTTTTGCTTGATTCTCTTTTCCTTCTTTGTTTACTTTGGTTTTAATTTCTTCTAAGCAAACCTAGACAGATTTGATCTCTTGATTCCTTTGTACTCTTCACCTAAATGAGCAAGCAGAAGCTTACCACAGCATGTTTTGATTTCTCTAGGTTGTTCACATCACTTCTTTTAAGAGTTTGAAATTTCCTATGCTTTTGGTCACCATTTAATTTCAAGTGGTATTATATTTAATTCTACCTCTGAAGTAAGAGGAAATATTTGCTACTATATTACATGTAGGAGGGAACAGGAAGAAATACATACAATCATAATTTCATTATTGATCTGTCCTTTGGAGAAATAAATTATAATCAGTGAAATATATTGGGAACAGAAGATTAAGACTATAAACATGAACACTTGTTTTTGCTAATTATTTAATGCAATTTTTGTCTATACATTAAATGAGCTTACTCATGCTAGAGTGTGAAAAAGTCCACAGGCACTTCTATTAAACTTTTCTGTTATAAGGCAAAATATATTTGGTGAAGTAGCTTCTGAATTTACAGGACCAAGTAAATCTTGGCATTCAGTTAAACAATAACATATGGCAACAGGGATACTGCTTTGAGACGGTCTTCACAGCTGGGGTGCAGAGCTATGCATGTAAGCATTTCTATACCAACTGATTGAAAATTCCACAGAAAACTGTGGTGCCAGTAACTAAAGAAAATTAACTTGAAAGTTTGAAGGGTTAGACTACATACTTCGACTGAAGCTTAAAGTTTTCACACTGAGCCTACCAATTACCTTTCAGAAAGCTTAGTCATATTGCTCTCGTTTTTACCAAGTTGTTCTCCGGAGCAATTTTGTTAACTACATCAGACAATTGCATGACTATGTTCTACGACCAAGCACAGATATTTGAAGATCTCTCGTCTCTCTATCAAAGTCCTTCTTCCATGCCATGGATTTATAGATAATGAAACAATTAGTGTCTATGACCTTTTCATGACCTGCAGCTTTCAAAGAGTCAGAGGTGTTAGGCAGAGGAGCTATTCCAGAGAGCAAGGAGAAGAACCAGAGCCTGGTTCCCCCGTTCCCTAAAACGGTGGGCTGTAACAGCTAGATTGCAATCATGTTTCTCTCCTGTTTAGAGACAGGGTAGCTTTTCTTTTTCCTCAAAGTAGCCTACAGGCCTATTGTCCCAAAAATGGGTTCTTTCTCCTGGTGTCCAAGAAGCTGAGCCACGTAATGAGTAGAGACGTTTATTCTTTTTGTGTCTGTGCAGAGAAGGGTGCTGGGAGGTAAATGCGCAAGGTTATCACACCCAGTTATAGCCAAGTAGCATATTTATAATTTCAAAATACATCAGTACATGCTTATCTAATTTCTAAATATATACCTACTTAATAGCCATTGGACAAGCTTTTGCTCACTTTGATTTAAAGTTACAATGTATTTTAAATTTAGTATGCATCTTCAGTGGGTAGAGACCTTTATTTGGAGGTGGGTAGCCTAAGATTTAGGGGTGTGTTTTTCACATTATAATAAGAAAAGTTAATCTAAAGGACAAGTTTTTAGCTGATTTAGCCAACTTGAATAAAACTTATGGTGCATTGCCAAATGCAGTGTCTTGTATCTAATTCAAGGTCCCTCTGTTCATGTTATATCTTTACTTGTTTTAAAACTAGTCTGCCATTTCCCATTTAATTGGTTCTCTGTAGTATTTATTGTTCTCTATGATTCACTCTGCAAAATCTTAAACCACTCATCTTTCATCCCTATGACTAGGGTTGTTTGAGGTGAAGGAAAAGTAGATTGGAGTTTCTTCAGAAGAGCAGGAAACTGGTCTCCCACTTACTGAATAATTTAACTGCTTGGTTTCAAAGCAAAAGGGAGCGGTGACTTCTTCATTTGCCCTGCATCTTCAAAAGTAACCATTGATTGTGCTGGAATTAAAATACAGTTAGACATATAGATGATTAATCCATTTTATCACGGTGTCTAACTTTTGAGTCAGGTGCTTAAGCTGGGTGGAATGAGTTTCAGAAACAGCGGTGGTTATTCCCAAATGGTAGGTACAGGTTGTGCCTCCTGTAAGGCTTTCTCTGAGAGGCATGTATTTTGCCATTCAATAACAGTGAAAACAAGGGCTTGACTTTGAATTTAGTTAACTCCAGCACCTAACTTTTAAACACTTCAATACCATTTGTGTCAGCATCCATCTACTTTTTGGAAACAGCAGCAAATTACTGCCAGTTAAATATTTAACATTGTATAACTCAGCAGAAATGTAATTTATATGCTACAAAAGTGATCATGGTGTAAATTCCAAGTGTCCAGTTCTGTATTCATTATCAGCTTGTATTTGGACAAATTAATGCTCAGTAAATGGGCATTTTGCCTTGAGAAAAGTGCCTCTAATTACAGTAGCACAGGAATGGTGGCACTAAAATACTTCCATCAGATTTATATTCTTTTTGTGATCGTGCAGGTAATATTTATTATTTATTTAGTAATATAGTAACTAGTGGCGAATTTCTTTTTGATAGATGGTCGCCTGTGCCTATCTCCATCCTCTAGCCTCAGTGAAGACAGTGAATCATACATTAAATCTGACTCATTTGAATTGTTGCATTGAGAGTAATGTAGCAAAGGTTTGCATTCAATTAAAGTTCGTAATTGAACCTGAAAAAAGCTAGATTTTGAAGAAAAGGATAAAATAAAAAAAAAATTAAAAAGTCCTACTTTTTAAAAAACAGAATTGTATATTTTGAACAGTTAGCATATTTTTTAAGCTTTTCTGCACCTTACTTTGTTTTGATGGCTTGCTGTTAATTCAAGGGTTTTTTTTCCCCACGAATGCTCTGTTACCATAATTATTTTCACACGTGGTAATTGTCCAGCACTTTAAATTGATACGAAGGGATATATTGCTGTTATACATTCAATGTGACTGCACATATTTCTGCATTTCAAATTGCTACTACCCCTGAGAAACTGGCCTCCTTGTCATGTAGATCAAGGACTTTGTTAATTTGGCCAACCTCTTTATCTGATTAATTTCATGTTCAATATTTTATTACTGTCTCTCTCTCTCTCTCTCTCTCTCTCTCTCTCTATCTATCTATCTATCTATCTATCTTTTCTGATCCCAAAAAGCTGAGAAAAGTTCCTGAGCTGCCACTACAACATCAACCATGCCTTTCCTTTCAGTATTTTTGATAATTTTTCAGCACCAGGTAGTTTTTCTGCACTGATAAAAAGACTTTTAGGTTACCAGGTTTATCTTAGGATTGATAGGTCAGGAGATATGTTTATTGTGAGGGCTTATTTTAATTTGAGCCATGATTAGAAAGTGCTTGTACTCCTAGGAGGAAGAGAAATGTGTACTGATGAAAATAGTAATTAATAAACCTCAGAAGAAGGTAATTATTCCTTAGTTTGATTATATCAGTATGGAATATGATCTTACAATGTAGACTCATTAAAAAAAAAGCAGCTAAATTTATTCAGTATAAGCAGCTACATTTTTTCAGTATTTCAGTCAATATTTTTATAGCAGATGCCAAATAGAGTATGGTAGTTGCTCTCTAATGATATGTATTCTTTTTTTTTAAAGACTATATAAGCCAGTATCATGTGTCTAGGAAGAGAAACAAAGCTTACCTTCTTTGCTATTCTAATGTAATGTTATTAGAAAAATCCTAACTTTATAGTTCAGTACTGGGTGTTGGAAAATAAAGAAGTTGCTTTTATAGAAATATGCAGAGGTAAGATTGCACCTTATTAATTTTTAAACATACACTGAAATGCCTGACCAAAATGTGAGTTTTCGTGTGTCAACTTTATTTCAGCAGCAGGCAATGCCTATATATTTGAAACAGACATTTGCACAATATCCCTTTGTTGGTCTGCTCTTAGTAGCTCAGGACAGATGTTTCATACTATGAAGCACAAGATTAATTTGAACTGTTGGACTTTGAGGGTTGGATGCCTATTAGGAAAGGAAATCAGCCCTTTGCTACTGACTACAATAATTCTGAGTGTTTCTGCAGATTTATCTTTCTTATTTAGCACTGGAGCAGAGATAACCTTAAAGATCCAGCACTGTCATATTATAATCCATTTATGATAGATGATGATGCATTGGACCAATTCTCAAAAGGGCAAAGTAAACTGTCTGGGTTACTAGATTCTGCTTAATCTTTTATACTCTACCTTTTCTTTACTGTCTCTGCATAGCAATCAGGATGGAAGAGAATTGCCAAGTCACCTGCTCCTCAGATCAGAAGGTGATTGTGGCTTTGAGTAAATATTAAGCAGCCACAGCACTGCCTGGTCAGAAAGAGCAAGTGTACTAGCCTTTTACATCTTGAAGATCTTGGTCCTCATGAAGTGCTAATGTTTGGCATCTGGAAGAGAATGCTGTTGCTTCCCTGTGGACACCACATCACAAACTGCCTTTCCATATAATCTGTATCATTTATCATAACCTTTCTTCAGACAAATCCTGGAGCAGAGTATCAATAATACTGGTGAGGGATAGAATGCCAGCCTCTGTGACAGCTGGCATTTCTTGTACTTTGCCGTATGACAGAAAATTATTTTCTTGAAGTTGTACCTCTAATCATTTTTGCAATTAAAAACAAAGACATGCTCAGTAGGGAATACTGTAATGTGGTTCCTTCTTAAGTGTGAACAAATTAAGCTTTTATGGAGCTGAAATTTATTTAATTTCTCTTAAAGAAATAAAGAATTATGTGGATGCTTTGAAACACTAAGAATGAACATAGTGCTTTGGAAAAGCAATACTATAGTCTCTATGGAATAAAATCGTGTACTGTGTTTGCTTCAGATTGTAATTAGAGCCTAAAGATCATTGTGATTGTACTGCATGAAAATACTCTGTTCTTCAAGAGTATCTGAGGGCAGTAAGACTGTAAATGAATAGATTTGGAAAATTATGAAATTATATGGCCTGCCTAGGCCATAGGGCTATTGTTTGGATCATCAGCCAACAACATTTTGGAAAAAGTAGTCTTAATTAAATATCTCACTAAATACTGCGTAGTCCATTGATTCACTTTCTTTTGTGATGCAGATGTGTCACTCTGCTGTTAAGCAGCAGTGAAACAGCATACTTTATAAAGGAAGGAAGTTCAGTTCATCAGTAACACTGTGAACGTGTTCAAATACTTACCTATTTCACTTGATGAAGCTACATGTCTCAATACTGTGAAGTGGAGACGTTCTGGAGAAAACAGAGCTCCCTCTGAATAAACAAAATGAAAAATGAAGCGTTAAGATCCCACCGTGGTTAACATATTGGTTCTTCTCTGCAAGAATGATTTGATGTCCAGTAACTGTTCCTTCAGTGGGGGCAATGACAGGGTCACTTGAATCTGTCTTGCTGCTGCTCTAATTAAATAAGTGAAAATTCATTGAGTCTAGAGCTTCTTATCAATGTCAAATTTGGTTGGATAAGGACAATTCCTTTAAAAATGGTAGGATTTTCTTTTTCCTTGAAAGCAGCTGAAGAACAGCCAGAGAAAGGTCTTGGCATATCACTTGCTTAGAAAACCAAGCTGAGAAATATACTTGTTTGTTCTAAATACAAGCAGTAGCAAGCTACAGCAAAAAGTGATGACAAGTTCTTAATTAGTAATTCCTGTCTAGTATCTCTTGGAGAAAATACAGCATATGTGTGCAGCAATAGACCAACCAGGAAGAGAATTCTTTTCAATTAACTGCAGTAAAAGAGAAAATCTGAATAAAATAAAATGTAGCCCTAAATATGCATGTACTCTGTCTGCTCAGTTTGGTTATGTACCTATGCTATATTTATTTAACAGTGGTAGTTACTCTCACACACTAACTCCGACTGTAGCACATAGCTTAATTCTTAAATACTTTATTACTTTTTGTATAAGTGTTTCGAAAGAGTTGTTCATGACAATGCATGGTATGAATTTATATTTATAAAGTGTTTAGCTTAACTGAAAATACCATAACCATTTGGGTGTTCTTTAAAACACAATGCAAGCAAAGAGGAGTTCTATTATTTCTACATCTCATTGCATCAATTTTTGCTTGATAACTAATATTGATTTGGATTTATGTTCACTTTTTCTACAATATCAATCCATAATTTATACTAGATTTCTGTAAGTATGATAGTAGTGTTGTAGAGATCATCTTACATATTTGACTAGATTTACAGTACTAACTTGAGTGTGCTTACATGTAAACCAAAACTTGTTTAGCATGAAGCTATATGTGGAAATACATGACAAAAACCTGATTTCAGAGTCATTAATTGGACAAAACAGGTTTAAAAGAAGCATCAATGGGTTTGATTTTTGAATCATTTCCTAATTATTACATGCTATAAGGTTGGGGATTTCACTGGTTCTTAAAAAATCTTAGAATGCCGTAAGAATTATTATAAACAGTAGTTAAGGTAATGTTGCAAAGATGAGAAATATTTTGTGAAAATAACTATTCAAAATTTTGGTTAATGTGCAGAGAGAATTCAGCTTATATGGCTATCAAGATACTTAAAATGTGTGTTAATATTTGATTAAAAGTATTTTAATTGTTTAGAATGATGTTTTAAATCCACTTTTCACTAATATAAGCATATGACCTAAGTACACCTATGTCTGTGACAAGTACCTTCTGCTTGCTCATACAAATATTTAAAAGACATTTAAGAGAAATGTTAAAGAATACAGAAATAGAAAAGACACAAAAGAATTTTCCAAACACACACTTTATTATTTGAAAGTCCTTTATATGTATTGAGAAAGATGGGTAGGTGTGTTGCTTTCATAGAAGAGAAAAAAACTAAAAAGGAGACACTGACCTACAAGATTATTCATAGTGTGTTTGCAAATTCTAAATATTAGAAGAACAGAAAAACTGGGAACTACTCATTATAACTTCCCTTCGGTTTTCATTAACATTACCTTCACCCAAGAAAGCTTTGACAGAACTTTAACTTCAGTCTTTTACTCCTCAAAAAAGCTTCTCATTAAAACTGAGAGTAATCTCAAACTTCTGAAGCTGCCTTAGTTATACTTTGTCCTGGTAAGATTTATTCCAATGTGACTCAAACTGACACATTTTCACATCTAATTTCTCCTCCTAAATCAAGAACTTGGAATATTTCACACAAAGTATATATTGTGATTAAGAGAAATCTCTACTTTAATCCCTATTTGGGAAAGCATTTGCTCTCAAGGCACTACCAATGCATGTTTGCATGAGTAATTGAAACTGGTCTTGAGGTGGAGTGATACTTTTCTTACTTTGTAATTTTATTCTGAAGAATGCGGATACACCACTGTACTTTTGCAGACTTACCTTTACCTAGCTCAGGTTCCACCAATCTAATGTAATCTTAATGAAAGAGCTCTGTCTACTGAGAACTACTTTAGATACAGCCCATGCTAAAATTACTGTTTGTTAGCACAAGGATCGGAGCCAAGAAATTAGAGGTAGCCTGAATATGTGTGTCGGATTCACCCCATTAATCTTTTATTTGTCATATTTGTTACAGGATAGCCTTGGTATCCAAGATAATTTAATTTTCACTGGTGGGATGTTTTTGATTTCAGAAATCTGCAGTATCATCCTTGGTAATTACAGAATTTACTTCTGTACTTTTCCTATTGTTTATGGAAAATAGACTCCTCTTGTCTCATTTAGAAAGATCAAATATACATATTTAATATCTGAACAAAGAAAAGGGAAGATGAGTTCTGATCACAATGCTTTGGGGGAAAAGCAGCTACCTCATTTATCTTCTTATGCTTCAGTTTAAGTAACTTGTTTTTCATTGTTCCTTACAGTTTCTTATTCACATGATAAGAGTGTACTTTTCAAAGTACACTTTTTTATTATCCGGAATATAGAATAATAGCCCATTTGGTCATTTGTAGGGCTTCCAAATACTTTTGTATGTCATATATTACTGGTTCTATGCATTTGCCAGTGACAAGGAGGGATTCTCTGATACAGATTTTAGAAAGGTTCAGAATGTATTCAGTGACCATCTGTCACTACATGCACAGCAAGTTTGACTTCAGTGCAGTTGAGATTCTGCCCAGGAGTACTGGAAATTGTGGTCTGGCAGTAAAACTAAACTGTCTGGCTGGTGCAGAAGATGAGGAAGTGAATGGGCACCAAACTGTTCAAAGCTCAGGCTCTGACGACTCGTGGTGGAGATAGTTGGTGTTTTGTGCATGACTGACCAGATAAAAGTGAGGGGGGGGTGTATGGTTGTTGTTTCTTCTTTTTCCTCTGACCTGTTGATATGACAAATTATATGAAATGAAGGAAACTAACCTTTTGATGTTCTGTGTCCAATCTGTGTGCTCCTTCATTAGCAGAACTACAACAAGGATACATACACCAAAGACTATTTTAAGATTTAAATATACACCTAGTCTCAAAATAAAATGCATGATCATTCCATATGGGAATTCTATGAAAAAACCAAAACACCTGAAATAGCCTAATACCATCTGCTAAAAATTAGTGGGTTTTTTATTTTTTAAGCAGCATAGTAAGGACAATTTGAGGTAAACTTGTTTGTGGTGCGCAACTTTTTATCTCTTCCTGAAAACTGCATTCTGAGGGGTTTTGTTTTCCTTTTTTAAAATCAACCAAGACACTACTGTAAGTTCAGCTGTTAGGACAAGGAAGGGAACTCCGTTCTTATTTTACTCAGGTCAGCTATTCATAGCAAATAATTGTTCAAATATATTTTCAAGTTATTTGATTTCATAGTTTAGAGACTAGAATTTTATGAAAACATAAGTCTGTGTCAGTTTCTGTGAAATGAGGACTTTGATATAGGATGTTAAAGCAGAATTTCATTTTTAGTCAGTCCAAATAACAATTTTGAAATAAGGAACATTTCCTGTATTGTCTGAGACAGGGAGATACAGAGACTGATGTTACCAGTATTCTGATAGATGTATGTGGCCCTGGAGATTCCATGTTGGTAACCTTCTTCCTAGCTAGTTCTAACAGTAATATCTTAAGAGTAGTGATGTGACAAACTGTGGGGTACACATGAAAAATATGTAAAAAGTTGTGCGTCACCTTCTGGAACACAAGAGCTTGTGTGCATCAGTCATACCTCTGACTGGAAAGGACTGTGCATGCAAATTATGCACTCATTTGGTGTCTTCGCCCATTTGTATTCAGCTGAGTTGTACGTGAAGAGAGTTTAAAACCAAGAATGGAACTGAAAGTTTAGGAAGCAAGTGAGAGTCAAATGAAGGATCCCCTTCATTCCCTTCCACCAGTCTCTCAGAACTGGCCATATGTCTTTCATGGCATAGGTATCGACTGTTGTATACTGTGTTTTTTCAGCCATGGAATCAATCATACTGATGGTTGCACTACTCTCCAAGGTCATTAGTCTACTACTGTCATGTCTGTTTGAAGACCTCTACTCTGGGATTTAAGAAGCACAGATTTTATTTTTTTTTTAATTATTATTGTTTAGTATATGTATTGTTTTAAATACTGCTGTAGTGTTTCCAGTTCTCTGCATATGCATTAGTTACAGATGCAAGGGAAACATAGAATAACACTCCTAAATATTTAAAAAAAAAACCAAAAAGCCAAAATCAGTTTAGCTTGAGTTCATGTTAGTGTGATTTTCTAGAAAGCTGGGTCCCAAGTTTCAATTTAACACTGCTCAACAGAATGTGTCTTAGGTCGAAAAAATATTCTCTAACTGCAGAATTGAAGACCGTACTTTTCAAATATGAAGAGCGTGTTCTCCCCTATAATCAGTAAAAAATGTATCTAGAAATTGAGATCTTACCAGTGGTAATCAAACCAAATAGAGAAAAAACACGACTGTTATCTTTTTTTTAAAATAATCTAGGTAATACACTGCCTGAATCGGGAAACTGGGAAGAAATCCCAGTGCCTTGAATGCCCATAATACTTAACAGTGTAGATCACAGGATTAATTCTAAAATTAAACAAAATATTTCAGTGTGTTTCTTAGAAAAAAACCAGAAATTCTGTACAAAATTCAGCTATGCATTTTTGGAAATGGAAACACTTAGCCACATCTAAGTGTGTGGCATCAACAGCTCCTTGGAAGAGAAAGGAAACAGAATATGTCTATTGAATGTGAGAACAAAATATCTTTTTTGCCAAACCCAGTATAAATCATCAGTGCCAAGGCAAAGTGCTTTCAAAAGCTTGGCTGGAGTCCACTAAGACTTATTTTAATAAAATGTAAGGAGAAAGGAACAATATCAAGTTGTTATTTCATGTTAATATTTGCTCCTATTAGCTAAAACCCACCAAAAAACCACCCGCATACTTTAAAAAAAGTTTAATTCATTAAACTGTGTTGCAGTTTGTCACAGAGCTGTTTAATTTCATTCTAGTTTTGATGGGAACTCTTGGAAACCATTGTTGAAACTGATTACCAACAGATAATGGTTTGTATCAGATCAGTTGTACCCTCTAGTACCTGAGGAAGTAATTCACCTGTAACTAACTCTGTTTACTGTAGTTTTTAAGGTAAGCAGGAACTAAGTGTTCTGAAAGCTACTGAAATTTATTATGGCTGAAATGCAAGAAACCAAATCTCACAGCACTCTATCCATGCCTCAACAAACACATCTAGATATAGATAAGAGTATAAGTTTCTAACGGGAATGGCACAGTTTAATGCTCTTTCTCTGTTTGAACCTACAAAGATAAAAAGCTGCCACAGAATAGACCAAAAGAACCAAGTTATGGGACACAGCAACATTCATATGAGGAGCCTAAGGCTCAGGAGCTTAGAGCATTAGTAAGAAAGCAGGAGGGGAATAGGTGACTGCTTACAAAATAAAATATTACTGTGCTAAGAATGTGGATCTTTCTGTTGTCTGCTGCTTCTAAACAAGCTAAGAAAGTCATGCCCAGGAAAATGACTATTGCACCCACTGAAAATCATAAAATTTGTGTGTACTACATCTTCCTGCTTCCAGTGTGTTCCTCTGACAAAAGCCAAGACTGATAACAAAATTTTCATCACAGTTTATAATATTTCTGACCATATTTCATTTCTCATGCTCTAGAACAGTCCTAGAAATATCAGTGGGTCAGTACTGAAGTAGTTCCCTTACCCCCTGGATAAGGAATAAGGAAACCTTTATTTTAGCATTGATTCCAAATACTTTTGAAATTTGTTAAAACAAACAAAAACCCCCAAAGAAACACAAAAATAATCAACCCACTTCACTGTCCCTGCCTCCCTTATAACATTGCGGTATTTCACAGCTTCAGTATTAGCAGTTCTAATGAATTATTCACATAAAAAGTTTTCCCTTTTAATTATTTTTCTTTCATTTCAAAGCAGTCTTCCTTTCACACTGTAGAGTTTTCTTTCTCTGTCCCATCCCTGTAGGGACATACAATTATACTTTGACATGGCTCTCTCAACTCTTCCTAGCCTTAAATGATGTTGGCAATTCCATAGGCTGTAGCTCTTGTGAGGCTTCCCTGCTGTCAATTTGCCTTTTTTTTTCGTCTAGTAAAACGTAATGGATTTGCTGCCTTTTTCATTGTAAAAGTAATCTTGTCCATGAAGTATCCTTTTATTTAAATAATCATTTTTTTCTTTATTGCTTTCTCTCTGATCCATTTAAAAATCAGTCTTTGTTAATGGATCTATAGCCTCTGAACGTATTTTCTAGCCTCTCTCTGATAGTACTCTCTGATCACCTTCTGCTTTCAGGCATGATAAAAGGAGTAAAGGATACAATCAGAATTAGTGGGACTGGAACAAAATGTTGAGATTTCTGTGATGATGAGAACTCTGGGACCATTCTCCAAAGCCTTCTCTCCTCTGAGTGTTTTGCATTTGCATACAGACACCATCTAAGCTTCCAAAAAGCTCACCTGCTCTTTAATGTAGCTCTAGGAAGAAAGCCATTAAGAACCAAGACTGCTAGCAGAGAGCATGTCAGGCTTCTGCAAGCAGCACCTATGCATCCCACCTAGTCAAGCATCTGACTCATGGTAGTCTGAAGGCTTTGTAGTATGTGATGGCATGACTAATGGTGTGGTTTCCTTGTTTTTTGTTTCATCCTCTCCTTAAAAAGTGAATTATGTGCAAGGTGCCTTTGCCTGCAATGTATTTTTCTAGCATTTTGGTTTGCCTTCATTTTCTCTCCTCTCCACAAAAAGAAAATATCTTCTATCTGAAACAAATCAGGAGATTTGTTCTCAGTTGCTGAGAACATTGATGCTGTTGTATCAAACTGGTTCCCACAAAAGGTTTAACAAATAAAATAGTTAAAATTTCCAATGTAATTTCTATGTTATATTTCTGATTACTTTTAAAGTAGGAACTGATATGAAGAGGCCTGGTGTTACATTAAATTGCATCTCAGGTTTTCCCTAACCATTGTACACAATTTGAAAGCTTGCTACAACGTAGAGAGCACACCGGTTAGTCCACAGTTCTAAAATGCAGATCACAATGATTGCTCTGCACCTTCGTGAAAGGATGAAGAACGTCCAAATGTGCGAAAGATGGCAGTGTGACAGGAAGATGACGTATCTCAGAGAGGGACACTTCCCTGACTTTACACTGCTGCAGTTGCACGATGCAGGTGCACTGCATCTCTCACCATCACCAGCAAAGAGCTGTCTTGCAGAATGGGAACGACGGGAGAAATGGCAGACTTGTCCTGCTGTCTTTGTACATTCAGCAGGGTGAGCAAGGAGACTCCCTATAGTAGATCTGCCTTTTCATGTAACCAGCCGTGTGACTGCATAACAAATTTTCCTTTGAGTCTTCCAAAGCTGCAGACATGTTGAGACAGTCCAACAGTCAGAAATATGGTCTCTGTAAATTTCTTCCCATTTCAGCTCCAGAGGGTGAACTTATTCTCAAAACTTGGTAATATCCTGGGGAGCATTGTGCTGTGCAGGACTCAGTAGAAAAATGCTCATACTCTATTTGTATTTGTGGTGGGTAGTATCTGTAAAGTGAAGCAACAGCCTACAGCAATAAACAGCAAACTTTCTAGACCACCAGCTTCAAACACTTTGAACTGACCAATCTGCTATGAAAACAGTAGCATTTGCCACAAATATTTGCAGATATTTGGTACTACAAAATTACGTGTGGCTGAAAGACTATTGATTTTCTTTTTTCTATGCTTGTTTTGATTCCCTAGAACAATACATTGCACATAATGTTTTGGGGCTTGTCCCTTCTAGGAGTCCATGCCTTTTCAGATCAGGCTGAGTAATTTTGAAAGTTGTTGCTGCTTTATTGATTTTCTGCCCAAATCCATTTTGCTAAGTAAACTGATACAGGAAGTAGGGCTTGTGATCATCTCACAGTCACAATAGCCAAGCCATAATCCTTTCCAAAACTCCAAGGCTTTATAATTTTTAAATCTGATTTTTATTAGACCTAGGTGACCTGTAAAATAGGAAAATCTCAGATCTGCTGGGTAAGATGGAATAAAAATAAACAAGTTTGCAAACCCATTTTCCCTTTCTCCTTGTGTCCTTTCAGGGGCAAGTCCTTTGCTGTGAGCTTCTACTCCATCAACTCTGACACTCACCAACCACAAAATTCCTCCAGTCCCTTCATGTTTCATGAGGAAAGGCCTTTAGTCCATTCCCAGAAAGACCCAGCCTGCCCACACCTCTTCCCACAAGGAGCAAGCCAGCCTGCTGTCCATTCCTGGGCACCTGCTGCGTCTCTGGTTCTTGAAGGTTCTGCTAAGCTGGTGGACTATGGTCCCTCATGGCACAGGTGCAGCCAATGCAGGCTGCCCTCCTCTCCCCTCCCACCTCATCAGCTGCAGCAAAACCCTCCCTATTGCTCTGGCTGCTCTCCTTCGCACTCCAAGGACAGAAGCTTTCTGTGGCAGGATGGTCAGCCAGGGAAGTGAAGTGGAGGAGCTGTACTTTTCACAGCTGGTGAGTTAGCATGGTCTGGTGACTGGCTGTGCAAATGGCTGCCAGAGCACACCAGCCACCTGTTTTCCAAGGCCTGGTCATACTCCTGAACCTTTTCCTGCTGCTATGCTTCCTGCCCTGCCTACTGGCACTGGTGGAGCTGCTGGTGCTTCAGTGTATGGGTGGAAAGGGGCACTAGGCTGCATAGCCCTCTGTGGGCAGCAGGCAAGGCATCCTTGGAAGCAGGAGAGCAGCTGAGACCAGGGCTCAGTAAGTGGCAGGGTTTAGGTGCTTTTTTGAAATGTATATATATTTTATTTATTTTAATAATAGTGAGAGAAAGAGCGGTTACCATTCAATTTGCAGTAACTAAGGTCCCATTGTTCTGATGTCCCTGACTTTTGTTCCTTTCAGAACAGAAGCATCTCGCAGAGTTCAGTGCTCTCTGGGGCAGCTGTTCTAGGGGCTGCTCCACTGAACCACCTTCACAGACAAATAGTGTTCCCGTACCAAGTTGCTGCATAGTGGTGATTGAGGCTCTTTTTATGCTCGTGTGGCATACTTAAGAATTAAACAAATAATTCATAGAAACGGGGGGGAGGGGGGAAGGGATAAATATTCCCCCTCTGAAGTGTAGTTAGCTCAAATGAGTTTGGATGGTTTATTTCCTTATGTTTTCAAGGATATGGTGTATTGCATTTCTGTTCCTATGATGTCAGATGCCGCTCAGTACTTTAAATGCCCTGCATAATTTTGAAGATAAACTCTGTAAAACTTCTGTGTGAAAGTTTTGTGATAATGCTGGATATTGAATTCTACGTTTTACATGGTCAGTATAAACAGCCATATCTATTATAATACTAAAGATATCTCCTGCTACTGATGAATAGTATTTTGCATAGTTACTGTATTTTCCTGCCTTACTTGGTGAATAGCTCAAACTTCTGAGATGTTTATTTGCATTCCATGAGTAGTGGTTTAGGAGTTTCATGGCATTTAATTAGTTTTGGTTTACCCACGAGAAGGTTGAATTAGTTTTTGCAAGCCTTCACTCATTTCAGATCTCCTGAATATAGGGATAACACTGCTGTTTTAAAATTTGAGTTGTATCGGGACCACTCTTAAAATTTATAGGGATTTTTTTGTTTTTGAATGGTAAAATATATCACTAGGGATCCATTTGATTTTGTGACCTGATGTCTTATATAAAAGACTGTAGACCTCTCAGAGATACTTTGTTTAAATTAGCATGTCAAAGAGA
Source organism: Rhagologus leucostigma (assembly GCA_013397725.1). NCBI lineage: Eukaryota > Metazoa > Chordata > Aves > Passeriformes > Rhagologus > Rhagologus leucostigma. The sequence continues at coordinate 570,405 of VZTD01002729.1, forward strand.
CCTTGATTTAGAAATTATTTGAATTGATGTTTTTTAGTTAATTAAAAACTTAAAAAGCTAATAATCATCAGATTATTTAACTTTAACTAACTAAAAGCATCAATAATGATGTGTGTATTAGAAAAGTATAAGGTTACAATTCTTTGAAATCAGGAATAAGTTCTTGGCAGCAGGGCGATAGGATTAAATACCTTATTTTCAGACCTAAAGCAATGTTTGCAATATACTGTAGTAAGTCCCTTGTCTCATGACATGACTCCATGTATTTGAGTTTTTACCAAATAAATGTAGCTTCTGCAAAAATAAGCTATATTTTTGATATATAAAAAACATTTCTATGTACTGTTGTTATCCATCATTAATGGCAAGGGACATCCTAGCTTCTTTACATCAGCTTGCTTTTTGAAGTACTAATTTTCTGTAGGTTCATGGTTGGGATCTTGCCAGCCAAGTTTTGAGAAACAGGTTTTAAACTCAGTAATCTTATGCAATTACATATGCAGAGTTGAAACAAATAATATCCTGTACATTGCAGGATAATTTCATAAAATCAATTTCCTGAATGAGCTGTCATGCAAAATGTACAGAAGTGCATACCAGGGAAAAAGAGGTTTTTGAGAATGCACCAACTGCTTCTCTCGGTAGGTTTCCAATTGGCATACTGTACAGCTATCTTTTAAAGCAGCTGTTTAGAAAGCTTCTTGCTGCTTCGAAAATTTTAATTGAAGCCATTTTTAAGGCCAGCTCCATGGTTATTTTTTCAAAAAAAAGAAACAAACCATCAGACTGTAACCTGAGAGAGTATAGTGGCTTTGTTAAAAGGATGGAGAAATCTGACTGGAGATATTTGATGGCACCACTACTGTGTGGCATGTGACAAGAACAGGTGAATATAGGTTACAGTCAGAAAGGATATATTTTACTTGCTGTTATGGGTAGGATCTGTAGTTACAGGTATTTTGCTTTCAAATACATGTTTGCTTTTTTTGTAAGCTATAGAGAAATAAAATAGAGACAAGAACAGATTCTGGAGTAGAAATAAGGGAGACAAGGAAAGGAGAGCATGAATTCCTAACACTATTTTATAAGTGTGGGTGGATATAGAGAAGTATAGAGGAGTTGACTTCTATGAGTGGTTTCAATTTAGGTGATTCCATAATTTCTTAGAACAGTTCTTTAGGGAACAGCTTACAGTAAGGTGGAAGGAGAACTAGGTTTTGCATTGCTATGATACTCTGCTGTAACATACCTGCTATATATGGTCACAGTGAAGATTTTTCCCAGCTTCAGCAAAGTGGGAAGGAAGACGCTCTAACTGTCTGCAGGCCAGAGGCAGAAAAGTTGTTTTTTCATCCACTGAAGGAAAAAGTGACATTACCTCTCAATATTCTTAGCTAAGGCTTCACAGCTTCTCGTTTCAATGAAAGCCTAAGCTTATCATCAGTGGGAAGTTTCAGTCAAATGAATGACACAGGTCTTTGCATTGATCAAAGTCTATTTATAAAGACTGCTTTTAGGGAGAAGGAAGATGGACTTGAGGTGGCCAGGGTCCAGCATCAGGTAGGTTTTTTCTTAGTGTTTGGGGAAGAGAAAATGGCTGTGAAGCAAATGACTAGCTGGCACCTACTGGTTGGCCATAAGACTGTGATGTTTATTTTGATGTATGAGAAAGGGGACTGTGGTCGTTTTAACACTTAAACATTTTGATCTGTGGATTTTATAAGCCACTCACTCCTCTAGTTATTATGTATGTGTTTCTTTTAATATGATTATTTGAGAGGAGGTATAATGCCATGACATATTTAAGGACTTACACTGCTTTTAAGTGTAATTCTTCTAATGAAAAATGCTATATTTTGATTTTTCTATGAATAAAATAAATTTCTGTAATTTTGTTTCCTTATGTGTAGAGCTCAGATTTTTATTAGTCATCTTCAGATTCTTTGTGTCCTGACTGGCCAGCAAATATAAAATTTCTCTCTCATTCTTCCTCCTCTCCCACTTTAAATGCAGTGACAAAACTATTCCTCCAAATCCAGGAGCTGTGTAGAACAACCATCTGCCCATCTAGAACAGCTTTCTTTTTCTATTGCTTGCTGACTTCACTCTTTTATAGCACAAAGCATACTTCAACATTTTCTTTTCCAGATTGAATTTGCATTATTTACAATTTTTTACTGTTTTTTCAAGAAGTTATGAGTACAAAGCTGCATTGTAATACCGTTGGTAGAACTGACTTAGCCAACCCATTTGCATTTCTGAAATAAAACCCATGTCTTTGCATTCATTATTGCTTAATTTTAATAGAAAGTATCCCAGAGAGCTAATTTTCTGGTAGTTCAGAACAGTTCATTCTAATTTACCACTGCAGCATCACAGGGATTAGTGAAGTTCGACCTCAAAACCAAAGTAGTATATGTAATGTTCTGCTGGTCTGTAGTGAACTATAAACAATGTGCTGTGTGATGACTCTTAGTAAAAACTAGTGCTTGTCCTGAGCTGTTTGAGGATCGTCTGTGTAGTATGTTAAAGTGGAAAGAAGCTGTAATACAAAAGGTCATTTCTAAATTTCTAATGAAAATGGCCAATAAAAGCTGAATTTCCCCACTTCTTAAAGACTTCATTTCTATATTCTGTTGCAAGTCTGTGTAGAGAAGCTAGACAGTATCTTAGAGCACCAGGTTGTGCCACTGCAGCCCCTGTGAGTGAAATGGTTTCTCTAGGCCAGGAGTACAAACCAAGCCAGGGTTAGGTAAACAGACACTTTGGCTTGGTGCATTTTCAGGTAGAAAGCTTTAAAGTCCTTTCATGACACTTGTCTGCCCCTACTACCAGCACCATGTCTTTACTCTCAAAGTTTTTGGGTTCTGAAGCTCCACTGAAAGCCAAATGGTCTTAGTGCTCTGGGAACAGTGGGGAAGGCAGTGATTTGTGCTGCAAGATGCTCTACTGTGCCAGGTGAATCTGTACTCAGCATGTCTGTTGTCAGGCAGTGCCTGACGTATAAAAACAAACACCAGTTTGCCATGAATTGACAAAAAATGATTAAATATCATTAAATGAAAGATCTAGTTTCTTTTGTCTGAAAAGCATAGTATATATTTAGGAAAAGCTAAGTCCCCCAGTATACTCTTAATTAACATTTTTATAAAGGCAGTGGATAAATTCAGGAATACTTAAATACACAAACTGTTTTTTAACTAGCAGTTCAGATTTTTATGAGAAATTGATTAACGAAGGTTGCAAAACAGAATAATATTGCCACCAGGGAGCTGAATTCTTGTAGTTTATATGTTAACAACTAAGCTGTATCAAGGCAGTGTTTTGCCAGATTTTGTATGCTTCTTAAATATTATTAGAAATTATTTCTCATAGATATCACAAAATCCTTAAATAAAATTATATGATTAAATAAATTTTGAGTAGCTGCTAACATTTGGCTTTGAACATTGTTAGCGTGCTTTGGGAATAGGGTGGCTGGAACACCCTTTGTGTTTTGTACACCTGTGGTCTCCACAACTGTGGTTAGGAGATAGCTCATTCAGTTTTATGTTAAAGCAGGTGTTCTTCTGGTGTTTATCCTCAGTTGCTCAAACTTATGCGTAACAGCGGAAATGGCTGCTAGTCACCAGAATTGAGGAAACATAAAAAGCAGCCTAAAACTACAATTTTGATTGAACAGATCTATCAAATATCGCTTTGAATTTGCGGTGAGTGGGAGGGTATGCACATTCCTGCATAAGCCTTAGGAATAAGTTTTGTGCAGGCAATGTAATTATGGATATTTATGTCAAGAGTTGACATTCTGGAAATCCCACTGCTATTTTACAATAGTTTTTCACAGTCCAGTCGTTATATACTGGTATCAAATAGAACTATCAAGGAGAAGAAAACTTCAAAAACCCACCACAAAACACCAGGAGATGCAAGTTCAAACAATAGATTAATAAATTAAGAGTTAAGCATGGCACTGTGTTTTTAAATGCATAAATGTGTATGATTATATTGAGAGTAATTGGAATGTGAAAATAGCATAATGATGTTGATCTTAAGGTTGACATTTAATACAGCATTTAAATGAGACAAATCAGTTTTATTTTGTATCTCACATGTTTCATAGCTGTTATTACACCTGAAAAATTGAAAATTCTTGCGGTAAGAATTTTGGGCTTCTTTACGTTTATCTGTAATCAGTTACATGACCTGTCTTTTCTTCTTTCATCTGCTGCATCTCTCTCTTTCCATCCTCACCAGTTTTATCAATTCCTTGGGTTTGTTTTATTCATCTTCACCATACCTCTTCTAGTTCAAGAATAGTATTTTTGCTGGCTGAAGTTTGTGGACAGGTGCAGCCAGCAAATGAAGGTATGTCACACATTTTAGCAGTTAGTAATAGTAGTAAGATAAAGTGTTTTGTAATTCAAGACATGCTAACAACCCAAATAGGGCAGAACCTTTTTTAGCCAGCTGTCCAGCTGAAGACCATATCACCATGATATCTTTTGTACTATTATTTCTGTTGATAATGTTTCTCATGCTATAGCCAAACCTTATGTTATACATGTATGTTTTGAAATCAGTCTGTGGATTTCTTGCATCTAAGACTGAGGACTTGATCACTGGACAATATCCTTTCCTTACTAACACATAGTGCATGGTGTTTCATTTATAAAATGCGATATCCCTCATCATCTTAAGTTATTTTTCCCTAACTGATGATATTACTGAGAAAATGCAAACAATTAGTGATGATTAAAAAAAAGTGAAAGGGAGTCCAGAAAAAAATTGGATGGAGAATAAAAGCCCTGCAACCCATTTTGTATATTCAGTTCTTAAATTTAGGATCTTGTAACACTAGACTGTAGACTACTTTAGTTTTAATTCTCTCTATGATGTATTTATATACTTCTTGATTAAAACTTAGTTCACCAAAAATTGTTTTTTATGTCCAACCTGGGTTTTATATAAGTGATTTTTGTATTTCTTATCAACTACTAATATTCAAGTGAATATTTTGGTAACTTAGTACTATTTTGAGTTTCCATTGTCATAATTGAAAAATATCCAAAGGTTGAGTAACTGTGAATAATAGAGACAAAAGAAATAATAGCAAGTTAGCAGCATTTTGTCACATCTTTTGCCACAGATCTTAAAGAATTTGGGCACCTTGTAATGAGTTTTATCTGGAGCAATGTTCTCTGGTTCTGCTTCTTAAAAGAAGCTTTAATCTTGGCTTGTGAGCCTTCATGACTGATATTTTTCACTTTTTACTTTCCTCTGCTGCCAAGACTATGTGCTATATTGATACACATGAATGTACACCTGGATTGAAAGCAAAATCTGTTTTGTTTTTTTATGTTTCTTCTTTCCTAGTTCTACCAGAAAGGTAAATGTTTATGCCTAATATTCCTCAAATAACGTTTTCTAGCTTTGTTTCTATGTGTCTATAAGAACTGAGTCAACTCAACTGTCCGTGTTTTATCAGTTTTCTACTAATGTGAAAAGCTAAATGTTTACTGTGGAAACCCAAGAAATCTGGCTATGTGTTTGATGCTTATGCACACATCTCTAGTTTACAATGACATGCGCATTTGTGTGTACTGAAATAGTTGTACATAAATATATGTATTTTTTGTATTTATATATGCGTACACTTGTCTACTACCTTCTTATCTGTACTGCCCGACTCTGTAAAATCATGTTAAAATTATATAGTCTTTTTGATCAATCATATTTTGCCTCATGGCTCTTTTAATAGTTTGTAGTTTGACATGTACATCTGCGTTTTTTATTAATTAAAAACTTAAAGTGTGCGTAAGGCAGAATCTTTGTCCTAACGTACTGAATAAAATTGAGCAAAAAATAATGCCAGTGTCTTAATCAGAACTCTACATTTTGATCACATAAACATAACACAATGCATATGTCTTTACAGTAGGTTTGTTTGTTTTGTTTCTTCTACTAAGCGTATTTCAATGTTTATGAATTATTTCATTAATATGTGTAGCTTATAACTGCCTTTTGCTATTGCTTTCATGTAATGATGAAAAAAATTTTACTTAATTTCATCAAGTAAAGCTGTCGGTTTTCAGTGAATGCTGAAATCTAGACACTTCAGATTCAGGTAATCCTGAATCTTTATCTCTCTGAATATGTTGATGTTTGTATATATAAACTGACACGTAAAAAAACCAAAACTGTTTAATGGCAGATTGAGGGCAAATGGTGGAGTGTTTAATTTCATTTGGTAGGTTATCAATAGCTTGAGTCCAAAAAAATTATAGAAGGAAGTAAAAGCTTTTTCAAAGAAGGATGGCACAGAAAAGGAGACAACAGACTGGTTTTAAAGGGTTTATAAAGAACATCAAAAGCTGTATTTGTGACTTTTATTTAAAATTTTTCTTAAGGTTTTGCAGGGAATCTTTACTTACTTTTTGTACTGTGATAGTTTTTCAGAATCTAATCTTTTAATGTTTTATTTAAATTCTAGGCTGATACATTTTTGGTTTTGACTGGGGTGTATTGTGTGAACCGAATATATACAGGTAACACCAAAATGGCCATGATCCACAGCTGAAGTGTGAAGAAAAGATTAATTCCATCATCTCACTGGCAAGACAGGGACACATGCACTGCTAAGCTTATGTCATCTTAGCAGGGGCAAAAAGTGCTCAGGCTGTTTCCTGGCTCACATATCAAAAAGGTCTGGCGCAGGCACAGTTCTTCACAAGGCTGTGTTTTATGATCTCCAAGCTTCCTATCTCCCTTCCCCCCCTGCTAGGCCTATGAAGAATGCTTTTTTAGGTCTTTTACAGGATTCTGTTATGTGGCTTCTCAAGATAGACAGAAACAGTGAATTTTCCCAGACTGAATATTCTTAGCATTCCCCCAGCTGCAAGGTCATCTTGAGTGAAAACAATTCTAAAAACAGCTGTTTCTCTTCTCCCGTCTTCCAGTTTTAACCATTTCCTCCCCACATGTGTTAACAATAACCAGGAAAATATGTTGTCAAAACTTTTTGTTGAACTGGACGGAATATATTAGTAACAAATTATTTGGTATAAGGTACATAAATTTAAGTATAATCAGTTTGTACTTAAATGAAGAAACTGGAGTCTCTATAATACAAGCCATTCCTTTATTTCCAAGAACACGTAGTTTTATATGTCAATTCTTTCTTCAAATTCAGGCTGACAATGTCTAATCTAGTTATGAGTAGTTTGAAAGACTGGATGTTTTCCAACCTAAATGATTCTATGATTCTATGACTATATCATGTTACTGAAGCAAAACTACTCAGTATTAATTTAAATGTGGGGAAACTGTATTATACATCCCAATATTACTATTTTTTTTCCTTCAGAATTGTTGAAATGTAGGTAACTGTGCATATAACTGCACTTGAGTGACGCAATATAAGGAAAATTCACTCTTTGGTTGTTCTGGAAAGGATTGCACAAAATGGATTACACAAAACCATTAGGAAAAACTAGAGTTGTCTGGCTCCAGATTATTATTGTGAATTTGTCTTGATTTAGGACTGAAAAGTATGACAATTTGATGGCTTATTTTTGACAGTCACAAAACCAAGAACCAGAGAAAGTGATTGAACACAGTTGTAAATGGTGTAAGCAGAAGAAGGTTTAACATAGGTAAAAGTTTGCAAATAGAAAAATATGATTGATTTTGAGTCTAGCAAGCAAAGTAGCTAGTTGTGTCATTGCTTTGAAAACTTTTCAAATGAGGTAGGCTAGTCTAATTATCAGAAAAGTCTTGTTTTATAAGGTGGGAAAAAAAATTAGTGGCACTGCATACTGTACTTAGTCATTCAAGCTTACATGAGCTAATATTCAAAGAGAAGCTCATGCCATGATAAGCAATAGCAACAACATATATCAATAAGAAATCTGATCTTCCACGGATGACTTTTGTCTTGTAGAAGGGCAGTACATAATGAAATGAAGCACAATGAAACACTGTGACTTAATACTCAGAAATAAGTAATGAGTTCGTTCTTCAGAAATGTCTGGGTCTTTAGGAATTGCTGCACTCAAATTTCTCTTGAGATTCAAAACGCATAGTGAATAACATATATAAAGAATAATGTTCCTCAGTTCTCAACATTATACTTTTATGGGTGAAAATGCAGCTCCTCTACTGTGTCTTTTTGTAAGAAAGCTCTATGTAGGGCATAAAAATTACATTCATGCTTCAATTAGAACAAAAATATTTGTAAGGGATTTCTTATTTTTTTTTTAAATTCTCCAACTGTGAGCATGACAAGCTGGATAGAATGACAGGAAGCTGGTTTTGGAAGGATAGGGAGGAACAGATGTTATGAAAGAGCAGCCATAAAGGTTAAAATGGAATATGCCTCATGCATGGGGTGTACTTGTTTCTCTTTCAATATATTTAGGATTTTATAGAGGGTTTTCTTTGGGTTCTGGTGGGTTTTTTTGTTGCTTTGTTTTGTTTGTTTATTTGTTTTGATTTTGTTTTGTTTTTGTTTTATTTTTAAATCTGTTTAGGTGTTTTATTTCACAGAAGTCTATACAGACAGTAGAGAGAAAGGTGTCCATGTCTTCTGTCTCATACATCTCCCTAACTTTCTGTTGGAGAAATCTCTTTCCTTTCTACATCTTCACTACTTCACTACTACCTTATTGTCAGACTTCCTACTTTCAGACAAGAAAATGCATTTGTCATCTAGAGTCTGTCGTGCTTTGCAACTCAATAAGTCGTAGGTAATTAAATATTCTCATTTAGTGTCTACTTGAATTCACATTGATTATGTAATTAGAAGTAATGACGCAAACCATTGTACAAAAATGGTCAATAATCTAAAGACAAGGATAAAACCACAAATGTTTACAAGATAATGTATAGGCATAAGGCTGTTGGATGAACAGTTCCTCATTGCTCTATTTTGCATTTTCATGGTATTGTGTACCTCAGTAAAAGAACCTTAACATTCTCATAAGAACCTGTATGTCAGATTATGTAGAAATATTCAAAAAAGCAAAAATATTGTAGAAAAAGAGATGTAGGATTGTCCCAGTGATATTCCTCATTAGGAAGAGCTGCCTGATAATTGCTCTTTTGGTTATTAATTGCAAGTAGGAATCTTGAACATATAAAAGTCTTTTGATCTCTGGCTGCTGGGTCACTCTTCAAATTTCAGGTTGTGACTACGCTTGATCTCTTACAAAGAGCTGTAGAAGATCACAGTGCCCCTATGTTGTCAGTGTCTTTCATATACTTTTGTAATTCTTACAATTTGTGCTTCAACAATAGCTTCTTATTTCATCTTTGATCTACAAGTTACATCTTCTACAACTGGGTGTAAATGAGCAATGGTGATAGATTTTGTGCTGGTCTCATTTGCTAACACAAAGTTTATTTTAAAAATTTATGAAACGTAAGCCTTCTCTAGTCAATTATCATTATTCATAATTTACTCTATCAACTCTGCAGAGTACTTTCTTTGATAATTTTGCATTGAAATTGTAATGTTTTCCAGTGTATGCTGGATGTATAGTATTTGTCACTGTGTGAAGCTTATCTTACGTAAAATTTTTGTGTATGGTTTAGAGTTTTTAAAATGGTCAGGTGTTTGAAAGATAGTCAATAGAAGATGCTGTTCTACGTGGAAGAATAACCATAACAGATAGTGTGTTGTTTTTCCCCCATCACCCTCCTTTTCTCAAGAAGCAGAGCCCTTTATTGTTGCTAACACTAATGTCTAGAAGAAAGAGTTTTTAAATCCTATGCATCTCTTTCAGACTCTCATCCTTCCTCTATCACACTCTTTAAGGACAATGAGTCATGAATTATTTACTATATAATGCCATGTAATATTTTCCTGTTTTGTCTCCTTTCACTGAAGAAGGTGAATTGGTTCGTATTGCACTGCTCTGGCTTTTGGATGAAGCCTAAAAAGCAAATCTTGCAGGTGTTTTCATATTAAGAGGTCATGGATTTTGCTGACAATTACTCCTTCATGGCAAGATGCAGTGATTTGTTTCTTTTATGTTAAATCTTAAATTTTATTATAGATTATACCCAGAGTTAAATTTAGTTAGTCTCACAGTTTAAAATCAGTGCTAACCTTCAGCATTCATGTTAGCTGAATAACAAAGAGTTCAAGAGCCCAGAGTTTCTTCAAGAGATGCTTGGAGTGCTAGGCACTTAAGATAAAGCAACACTGATTATACTGTTGAAACTTTGAAGCGTTCTACTGGGGTATACCAAATTGAACATAACATCAAAACAGTTTCATAACTAAAATTTTGACATCAAAAAAGTTTGTATAGGAAGAAGAGAGATTTATCTTTAGAGACAGATTTTTATTTGTAATATTTCAGGATACTTTCTTAACTTTACGTAGAATTTAGTCAAGAATTTAATGTAATAAAATATGATGCTGAAATATTTTGGTTTGTATTTAGGTGCTATCGTGGTAGGAAGTACTGTAAACTTATGATATATTGTGACAGATTATTTTTGCATAATATTTTAGATAGGTAGCTCATCTGAAGATATTTTCTCTTCCTAAATATGGCAAATTGTAATTTCTCTGTTTCAACTTGCTTTATGAAGTGTGAAATGAACGTGGAGTATAATTTTTATCTTTGTGGGAAAATAGGGGTTTTTCTGCATGATGCTTGTATAAATAACCTGAAATTCAATACAAATTACTTCATTAAAATAGTTGCTATTAGTTTCCTCTCAGTGCAAATACACTTCTAGAGAATAGAGGAACCCCGTTTAGTACTGTTTTCTCTCAGGCTTGTATTCATGATTAAATGAAGGAAATAAGTTATAATAATAATAACAGATCTCAAATGAATGCTTTAGATCTGATATCTGTGTGTCTAGACATCTGCAAAAAAACACATTTAAGCTGACTTTTATTTCTGTTTCCTAAACCCATTTGAGGAACAGCTCACATGGAATAACAATAGCAATTTCATATTTAGGAAAAATGCACTTTCAGTTTAGTTTATAGTGATGCTTTAGGAGAAGCTCCTGTTTATTAAACAAGTCAGTTTGATTTCTTTTCTGACTGCAGTTTTCAATTAAGAATAAAGTGTTCTTTATTCATGTCTCAAAGGAGAGGGAGGTAAGGGAAGATTTTTTCATTCACAAATAATAAATGTGAGTAAGCACTTACAAGAAAACGGTGTATTGTACCTGTATGCAAGTTATTTTCTAGATTGAAATAAACATAGCTACCTTGATTAAAGATGCACTTGAAATGCAGCCTGTCACAAAAATTTTCAAGTTCTGTTTTTATTAAATAATTTGAAAGTGTATGTATGATAAGAAAGTAATAAAAAACATTTTGACTTGACTTACACTAGTCAGTAAAAAAATTGTGTATTTTATACAGCAGAAACTGTCTGAATGCTTTGAGTATTGTTTTTCAGAAGGGTGTTTTCCTACTTTTGAATGTTTTGGTCTGTTAATAGGTCATAAAATAAAAATTCATTCTAGCATTAAAAGTTAAGTTGCATTTATCTGTTGTAGTATCTGTATCATAATATTTGCCCCTTTTCCATACCTCTCCTGTGCCTTCACAGACAGGTAGAAAGATTATAACGTGGAAAAGTAAGAGATGGACCTCTGTTCAGAATCCCTGGATGTGTGTATGTCTCAGTGTAAAGGAAACCTGCATGTGTTCTAAGTGTGAATTTAATCAATGTAGAAGGAAAGTTGTTTTGTAAGCACTCTCACCTCCAAACCATAGATTTTTTTGGGTCTTTTATTTAGTTGGTTTTGGTTTTGTTTGCATTTTTTGTTTTTTTTTTCCTGGATCAGGTTTATCGTAGAGGCTAGGGAATTAAATGTATTCTGGCTGGAATTTAGGAACAAAAATACAGACAGAACATCATGGGAGGAAAGACCTAAAGAAGCAACCTTATGAAAGTAATGTCTTCTCACATCATTTAAGTATTAAAAATTAAATTTCAATAAAAAAGCTCGTATGAAAGCCTTAGTAAATCCTTAGTTTAATTGAAATGTGTATTCTCCTACTTCTTCAGAGGGCTGTAAATTTTGGATGGATTATTTTTGCAGAATTTCTGCTTTAAAAGTTACTTTTTGGTTTAATCAGCACTTCTCCCTGACAAGCTATTCACTGTGACCAGCACCAGTTGAAAGCAAGCCCTTTTACTTTCTCCCCTAAAGTGCCAAGCTGCCCAAACAACAATGATCTGTAGATGTTTAGCACTGTTTGTAAGTTTCCATTTTAAAACCTAACCAATAAACTGTGAATACTCCCACACAAGTTCTTAAAATTGAGAACTGAAATACTTGCTCAGAAATGCACTGTGTTGAATAAGGAGTAGTAGGATTCCTCAGAATGAGAATGGAAGAAAAAAAATTGCACATAATTTGTAAGATAGCCTCTGAAAAATAATGTTAATCTAGCCTGCTTAGCAGAAAAGTAATTAAAATTCCATAATATGTCATCTTACCTCTTTTTATAAATTGCTTTTGTAAAATATCTTCTGTTTGCTTCCTATGAAGGTGTGTTTCATGGACTTGCATCAGGGAGAGGCACCGTGCCTGTCTATCCAAACATCACAATATTCTACTCAAACCTCTTTCGCAACCTGCAGTGACCTATTGTTCATTTTATGGCTTTCAGCTCCTGGGAGGAGTAGGTTAGAGACCATCACAGAGGGATGTGCCATGAAAGTGGTAACATTGATTTAGATAATTGCAATTTATTGCTTTTAAGGCTACTGTTCTGACTTTTATGCACTTTGTTAGATCAGAAGCAGCTAGTGACAAAAGCTGCAACTTTTCCTCTGATTGCAGTGCACAAGAGCTGTTTCTCTTCAGTTTTCGTAGAGAAGTCTTGTGATCTTCCAGATGGGTTTTGCTAGGACAGTAGGTAAAACTTGAAAGGGTTCATAACACAGGATAGAATCTTGTTGTCTTTATTATAGTTCAGTTCAAATGATGCATGGTAATTAAATAGAAGGAATAATAAATTAATAAGACTAGATATCATTTGCAAAAAATCATATCTGGAAATGGGACCTCCTTTCAACAAAACGTGGAAATGGTTGTTTGAACATGTCTATGAGCTTGTTTCAGTCCTAAACAATATTCTGCAGAAGTAGATATCAGTGGATTATTTCAGCATTTCTCTGTAAGTCACATGTATGAGCATGGAGTCAGAAGATTTGAGCAGTGCTGAAAATTAGCTGAATCTACATCTTATTCTTTCCAACATGAAAAGTAATAAAACAGTAAAAAACTGCAGATTTATTTTCCTCAACTACTTCATTACAATTTTGTTTGGTTGACTTGAAAATATAATTTTACAGATATTTTCTTGGCAAGGAAATCCTAAAAATTAATGAAAAGCTGTTTTCTAAAAAAAAACAGAACGAAAAAGAAAAATCCTGTGAGTTTTTTTGTGCCCGTTTTATCTGAATTGATTTACTCAGAAATGGTAATCATATGAAACCTGTTTCACATGTGACTTAAAGAAATGTTGCTATGCTTCAGGGGATAAAATAGATAAACATGTTGTTTTTTACGTTATTACATAGGAATTGTAAGAATATAGTGTAAACGATTTTATTTGTTTAGGAGTAGAATCTATTTCAAAGATTTTTGTTTTGATCTAAAAATAAGCTGTCATGAATAGAAAATTGTACCTGCTTTATCATGTGTGGGAATTGGAATCCAGCTATTTCATTATTTCTTTTACAAGATTTTCTTTCTATTTTTGTGCTGTGGTCTCCTCTTTCTTCAATGAATGCATACTAATATTTTTTTGCGAGATTTACATAAATAACAGATTTCATTCAGTGGTTAATAAATTAACTAATTGTCTTTTGTTTTTATAGAGTTCTGTGTGCTTTTGGTAAAATGAATGATCTTTTAGGAATAATTTAGTCAAGGCTTTAGATCTTTTAAAAGAAAGAACTTCACTGAGGAGAGGGTCTATAAATTTGAATAAGGCAAAATTCTAAAATCTGTACCTTGCCTTGTAATTTTTATTTCTCATGCATCTCTGGGCAAAAGTACCGCAAAAATATCTTTTTGGAACCTTAATAATGGAAACAAAACGTGATTGTTCATATGTATGATTCTCAAAAAAATTGATAACTTCTAAACATATTCTTTGGACAAATGTTTTACCTATATACTCCCTGTCTAATATTCCTACAGTGGGATCATGTATTAGTATTCAGAGAGCTTTTTATATCATTGTACATGTAACTAATTATCATGCATGAACTTTTGGTTTGTGTTTGACAATCTCTGAAATATCAGTGCAGAGGCAGTGTTTTCTAGGCACCCTCTCATGGAACTTTGGCTCTTATTTACTATGTTGAATAAAGAGATATTTTAAGCTATACTTCTTTACACACAGCATAGTATGAACTGCAAGAGAATTTCCCCCAAACTTTACAGGGATTGCCTACCACTTGTTTACCATCTGCAACTGCCAGTACATGTGTAGGCCATTTATTTTCCCGTCAAGGTCTATATTTCCCTTATCTATCCACCTTCTTTCCCCCTTCCTCCCACATGCTTGACCCCAGCGTTTTGGAACCAAGATTTGAGTGGTAAAAGTACATTGTCAAATTTGAAAAACAACAGATCCTTTTGGCTAGAACTTGAAAAAATTAACTGAAATTTGAAAAGGAAAACCTCTGAAAATAATTGGGAATACATAAAATAACTTTTGGTGTTTGGGTAATTGTACCATTTAACTGAAGCGTACATTTGTGAGTGAATATTTGTGGGTTTGTATATATACAAAATGTTAACTGTATGAAAATGAAAGATGGGTTCATATGGTATTAGTAATACAGGATAAAGAGGTTTTAGAGAGATGTCAAGCTGACTATTAAGGAAAATTAACTGTTATGATTAAATGTGACATTTGAATATATTTAGATTAAGCCATTGTTAAGACAGATAACCTTAATTCTGATCTTTTTTTAGTACTATTCAGTAGTGCCATAATGACAGTTGTGATATTACAGTATTTCTGCAGATTAGACTAAAACGATTTCAAAAAGTGTCTTTGTTGCCTTTTCTGTCTATTACCTCATTTGGCAGATATTTCCTGTGTGATATTTTATTACTTTTCTGTATCCACTGTAGAGATGTTTTTGAGGCTTACAGCCTTCTATTGCTCAAACTCCTGGTGTTTCTAGAGATTTTTTTAAAAATATATATGACAAGGTTGTAATCTGCTTTAGAAGAATTATATTTTTTTATGAATGAAATTGTCCATGATAAAGAATTCATTTTAAGTTATAACTATCATAAATATTTATTTTAGAAGCATAATGCTTCAAAGCATTATTGAAAGCTATATTTTTTTTGTATAAGTAGTTTGTATTCTAATGCATGTTATGGTTAATAATTTATAAAAGATCACTTAGATTTGAAAACAGATAGTAGATTTTATAAAAATAATTTACTTTGACTCTAAAGAGATTTTATAGAAAACATAAATATTTTGGTTAATCTAAAAGTTTTAGCAAATTCATTTAGAAAGCAGAGTTGTATTTTGAAGACATCAGAATTTAAATCTATTTCTAAATGCTTAGTTGACCCACCTCTAGATTATTCCTCAAATAAGTTAGAAGAAAACAATATAGGAAAGAGTAAAGGATGCTGTCTACCGCTTGCAGGTTTGTAGCAGACATTGCAGAGGATTACTGAATTTTTCATCTGTGAGAATTAAAGTCTTTGATCTAAGTCATTAAGTATTTGTGAATAAAGTCTGTACCAGTTTGTAATTAGTATTAATTCCAACTGTGAGGATTGAAAAGCAGAAGGATGATATTCGTCAGCAATTGTAAGAAAATGAGAAGCAATATTAATATAAGCTCTGCCTACTGTCTGCATATTAATTATTTTGGGGTTCTCACAATAAAAATAATCCCAGGTAGTAGAGAATCAGTATTAAAAGTTAAGCAAAATAGGTGGTACTGAAATGTCATGTTATGGAAGATATTTTTCTAGTTAAATGGTGTTAGTGAAATAAAATAATATAGTAGAACCTTTTTAACCACTCTGAAAACAAAAGAATATAATTAAGGATTTCAGAGTTAGGAAATATCAGAAATAATTCTAGCTGTATAACAGCTTATATTGCATCTTTCCCTCTTGTGTTTATGTTTAATACATTATTCTGTATGTGAGTAGTATTTCCATGGAGATTTGTTAGGCTGGGGTTTTTTTTGAAATTCTCACTTTATAGGATACACAAAGTTAAAAGAGTAAATGCTAATTTTTTTTCTTTTGATTACTCTGCGCATGACTGATTCTTCATTCATTTGTAAGTATTATGTTGTGCTTTAAATATAGAATTCTTATTTTGCCTTACCTTTCTTTAATAGCAATTATCTTTATGGTTCCCAAAAGCTTCACAAGCCTAAATATATTTTTATAGTATCATGAAAGGTGAAATTCCCATTTCCATCTTAACTCTCATAGTAAGTGACAAAGTATGAGTGGTGGGATTTTAAGTCTGAAGTATCAACTAAAGATAAAGATTCCTTCTGGAACTGTGAATATTTACAAACAGTTATCAGTATGTAATTTCAGTATGTTCAAGCACGGCTCCCTTGGCTTTACTTCCAGGTAGAAGCTCTGAGCATTTCTGTACATTAGATGCCTTGGTCTAATTCAAATTCCCTTGTTTTGTTTGTGGAAAGATACCAGTATTAGTGTCTGACATCTCAAACGTTTTACTTGTAAATTCACTAAAGTACTTTGGTTTGTTGCTTCTGCTGAAATGCAGAAGTAAAAGGAAGTATAGGAACAAAAAATTCAATACTTGCTGCAGTAAAGGGTTTTAAGCTGACTCTGTGGTAACTAAAGTAACCAATTCTTTCAAAAAATTGAATTTATCAGTTTTCAGTATGTGGTTTTATGTGTGTATATTTTACATATTAATTTGAAAAATTCCATTTTAAAAGTAGGTTAATGAGGAGACTTGAGCTTTTTCCGTGCTTGATATAGGTGATATGACGTACACATATCAGTCATAGATGAGTCATTTGACTTGAAAGAAAATAACCCGACATTTGGAAAGAAACAGTCACAGAACTACTTAATATTCCTTGATCTTTGTTTTGAAGTTTTGCTTTGATGTATATTTAGGCCTGTGAGAAATGTTGCCAGCTAATGCTTGTACAGCTTTTCCTGTTATTTGCATTGCAAATTCAATCGTAGACTTACTTAGAGTGGGAGGGAGGTCCTTTTGTCCAACCCCTTGCTCATAGCAGTTCCAGTTAGATCTCACTCTGTAGGTCTAGCCCCCATCAAATTTCAAATGTTTATAAGGACTCAAATTCTTTAATTCTCCACTATTTGACCATTCTCCTGTCATATTTTTTTTTTCCTTATACCTAGTCAGATTTTCCTGTCTTGTGTTTTATGTCTATAGTCCACTGACTTAGTTGTGTGAACATGTGAAAATTAGTGAGCTCTACTCTTGATTGAATTCAGCAAAGGGAAACAGAAAATTGTAGAATCATAGAATCCTTTAGCATAGAAATAAAACCTAAGGTTGTAGGCTCCAACCAACCACCATTAATCATGTCCCTAAGTGCCATATATACATGCTTCATCTGAACTGCTTCACATATCTACTATAGATGAACTCTACCTCCTCTTTAATAACTTGACTGCCTTTCTTTTACTGTAAGGTTAGCTTAAGGTAGCGTATGTGTTCATGCAATAGGTTAAGTTTCATCAGTTAAAGATATCTCTTGCTTCAAGAAAGAAGATATCAAGTATTAATAAGGACGTTAAAACTCTCTGCTGAAAGTGTTCTTATGGAGAAAACCGTATTGGCTCATTATTATGATCATAATAGATAAAAAATAGCCAGCTTAGGATGGATAAAACTTAGGTCAAAAATAATTAACAGTTCAGAGAGATAGAACACCTCTCCTATGAGGAGAGATTAATAGAGTTGGAGTTCTTCATGCTGGAGAAGAGAACGTGGCAGAAAGATGTAATTTCAGCTTTTCAGTACTAAAGAGTTCTTATAAGAAAGATGGAGACCCTGTAGTGGTAAGACCAGGGATAATGGTCTTGAACTACAAGAAGGTTGATTTAGATTGAACTTAAGGAAGACATTTTTTACAATAATGGTGTTGAGGCACTGGAACAGGTTGTCCAGAGAAATTGTGGGTGCCCTATCCCTTTATGTGTTCAAAGTTCAAAGTGAAGGAGACTTTGATCAACATGGTCTAGTGAAGAATATCCCAGTCTGTGGCAGGGGCTGGTGGACCAGGTGATTGTTTAAGGTCCCTTCCAGCCCAAACCATTCTATGATTTTTTTATTGTTGTTGCACTTTGCAGCGTTCTTTCTTTTGAAGACACCTGGTGATGCTAAGAACCTCTTGTTTTGATTGAAAGCTGGAATCCCTCTTTTTGGCACAGGGTGTAGAATGCCACTTGAGTATTACTCTGTTCAGAAGAGAATCTTAGGATCTGCATTTACTTGCTACCATCAAAAGAAAGATATGGAGGTAAAGAAAATAAAATTCTTATGAAATTTCATGTTATTTCTAAGTAACCCAGTGAAAAAAATGGAAACCATTCTAAAGGGCATGGCCTGTCTTTCTTACTTATATATAGCACAAATATGTACAATTTTAAGTTTATGTTTGAAATCTTAAGCTTATTGTTGACGTAGCAGTCAGTCACTGGAATAGATCAATGAGAAGACAGTTTTCATTCACTGTGCTGTTGCTGTGGGTTTGTTTTTTTCAAAAAGTGGTGTGTGAATGGAGAGGCTTTATTTTCTGTTTTGTTTTGACTGGAGTATTAGCTGGTCTCTGGAAGTTTTTTCCTTCTTTCGGCGTGCCGTGTACATTTTCTCTAAAGTGACTGTTTCTGAGGTTGAAAAAGTTATCTATATTAGTCATAAAAGACCTCCCAGGTGGTAAGAAAATAAGGAAAGATTACGCACAACTTTGACTGCATTGCTCATCACTTCATCTTTCTGCTTAATAAAACACAAACAGAAGAGAAAAGATCACACAATAATTTAGAAGTAGAGCACTGGCTGAATTCTTTCCCAAATATGCCAAACTTTTAGCTTTTATATAATTCCCTGTGATTGATATTAGATCCCTTTGCGCATTACCTGCCAGTTGGAATGAAGTCTGGCATACAAAAAGTGGTGGTTTGACAGTAATGCAGCTTCAGAGAAATTAGAATTTCCATAAAGTTTTAGCAGCACTGAAGATGAATATAAAGGGTTATAAACAGTGTAATGATCTTCGAATCTGCAGCTTCATCCTATTCTGTATCCCAGAAGGCTAGTGCAATTTTACAGGAAAAGGTACCAAGATACATCACTTATCTTTCTCCTCCATGCATATGCTATCAACTGTGATGTAATACATTAACATTATAATGAAAAGAATTTGTCAGTCAGGAAGTAGATAGATTCATACATTTGGAGGCAGAAAGGAAGGAAGAGAAGGAGAAATACAATCGTGTTGATGCAGAGATTTTTTACAAATACTGGCATGAATTAAATTTATTAAAATCTCTGCTTTGAGGTAGAAATAAAAAGCACATATTCTGTCACTGATATTATCATATTGATTTTGCTAGCCTTTTGTTTATGCAGTACTAATGTGAAGACTTTTCTGTAAAATAATTGTGGAATTTTGAGTTAATCAAGGTATTTCAATACGAAATGTAAAAGGAAAAAAGTCTCAATGGTTTTAAAAGCTGTGAATAGATTACAGCACTGGTATGAATTAACTGAATTGTAAATGTCACTATGACAGAAATAAGTTCAAAGTCACAGCAGCTCTTCTCATCCTCTTTATTCTACCATGTTTACTTTCTTTACTGGCCATGTTTAGGTTATTTAAGGAAATCTGTAGAGGTTCTAACTAGCTAAATATTATAATTAACAAAATTTTTCTCATTATTTTGTATTTTCAGGTAACATGCATTTGGAACAGGAATGAATACAGGTCAGGCAAAAAAATCTTTAATATCCCATCTAGGCAGTTTTTTATGTAATTGAAGGTTTAATATCAATGTGTCTATTTTCTCAACACAATACCTGAATAATACCTATTTTCTCAACAATATATCCAATCCAGAATCTGTTTCTTTGGTTTCACAGTTACTGGCTGTTGTTCATATTCAGTGTTTCTTTCACTCTCTAGTCACTATGATTTCTTTTTTTTTTCCTTTAATGGCCGACAAACCAAATCCCTTATTTTTGGCTCTAATGGTAGAAATCAGAGCACGAAATCTTACTACTCTTTTTTTTCTTGTAATTGTTTATAGATTTCTGTTTTAAATTGTGTTCTGTACTATGTGAAATTCCAGTGAGCACTGGCTGCACAAAACCTAGAAAATACTGCTTGTTCTGTAGTTGCAAACATCATAAAACTGTTAAGGGTTTTCTTTTTGGCATAAACTCTGCTTTAAATCCATGATTTCTTAGGAGCTATCAGAAAGAAGTAAATTCTAGGATATTTGCTTGAATTTGGGCTATGCAAGTTCTGCCCACCCATATTAAAATTTGTTCTCTCTACAGAACTAATGTTGAGAAAGTGCCAAGAATCTGTATCTTCTCAGTGACCCTTAGGTATATTCAGTAAACGAAGTCTTTAAAATTGAGAAACAGTTTTCTTGGAAGAAGGTGATTGAATGATTTCTGTCTGCTCGTTAGGTAGATTTTTAGTTCCATTTTAATGGGAAGGTACAAAAAGAATATAGGTAAACCAGTTTGATTTACAAATTTAAAAAGGAATGATTAAATTTGATTTTGCATAATGGAAACAGGAGCATTTGTATCACGCTCTGATACTAGCCACTTTGATGGCACCTATGTAGTCCAGTTATTTTCCTGCTGGTAAAATGGAAGTTCTGCCATAAGCATTTTTCTTTCATTTATGGAGTTATACATACTGAAGTATAATTTAACCGTGATAAATTATTGTTATTATTGTTATCTCAGAGACTCTTTGGAAGCTAAAGAAATACCAGAGTCCTATGTCAGTATTTAAAATAAACAAGAAAATTTAAGTAAGTCTACTTACTTTGATGTATGTAAAATACAGCCAGTGCTTATAGACTGTGACATTTTAACTCAGATTTTGTTTTCAGAGTAAGAAAGGTTTATAATCCATCATTTGTAGGATATGAGGTCAATGAGAAACTGCAATGATTTCTGTTGTCTTTGGGTCAGGCTCCCTAGATCTTGGAAGTCACTACTTAGAATCTACTCCAGATATATTTCTGAGTAGTTGAAAGCAATATCTGTACCTAGATCTACATAAACTTTGCATAAACATAAAGCTTTAACTTTGAAATTTTCTGGTTAGGATGATTAATGAATTGCAGAAATGCCTTCAGGGAAAAGATGTCCTATATTAGTGGAGAGAGAGCCAGACAAGACGTCTGTTTAGCTTTAAGCACTACCTGTCTTGAAAGGCAAGACTGTTACTTTTCAAGTACTGTTCTACATGTCAAAACCATTGAAGTCTAGTAACTAACTGCAGCCGAGTGAGGCTGTCAGCTAGTTTTGAAATTATATTTTAAGTAAAATTACTTCTAATTCTGTGCACATAAATCTGTGAAACCTCAACTTTTTGAAGCAATAATAGATTCTTATTTCTGAAAATTAATTATAAGGATCTTTTTCATCAGTCTACGAACAGGATGTTTTTAACTTTCTCTGATTCATTTTCATACAGGTACAGTCCTATAAATAATAGAAAACATGTAATAAAAATAATCCTCTACAGAAATTGCTTTGCACTTACCATATTTTTGTTGTGTTTCTAGATTGTTTCTGTCTGTATTTACCTATTCTTGTAATTACACAAATAACTTTGTGTTACTTAGAAATTATTTGGATTAAAATGTTTGTTTAGCACTTACTACAAAATTACTGAGGCCAATTGCATTGCTCCAAGGTCTAGTGGATTGCTTGGAAATGTGCCAATATGAATAAATATCTTTTAAGTAAAATTTATGGAAGTTAATGAGATGAACTACCCTACTTTAATACTGTGGCCTGAATTCCTTAATGTCTTTCACAAGTCTCAGTTTCAAGACAAAGAATTTTAGAAATGTTACAGTTATTTCAATTAATAAAACACAGTATTGATCCTGAGAGAATAGTTTTTGTCTTAGGTATGATTCTGAGATACCAACTAGTCATACGTAGCTTAAATATTTTGGAAAGCAGAGCATTCTGTTAGCTGTGGAAGCTGTCTAAATGTTTAGTTCATGAATTGGTAGATTTAAACTTATTTATTGCTTTAAAATACAGCTTTCACTTCTAATTCACATCCTAATAAATGTATCTGCAAATAATCCCAGTTTTAAAATAAAGATACTCATTACACAAGCCATATATTAGGTTTTCGGTTTAGAAAAATTTGCTCCTAGAAAGTATTTTCGTGTTTGGTGGTTTTGAAAGCATTTAAACATTTTTTTTCTGCTAACACTGAAGATTATTTTTGTACAGTTTGTTAGATGGATTATATCTTTAATTTGGTACGTGAAAAACATTTAGGAACGCATTTGTAGATATTATTATCCAAAGAGCTGCTGTGCAAGACTGTACTACCTAATTTTGTGGGTACACTACAAAGATAAACTATTTTTCATCTATTAATGACTGAGTGAATTTTTCAGCAACAACAATTTCAAGGCTGACCATGTAAATGACTTTAATTAATATCATAATTCAAAGACAAAATGATCATAATTTTCAGGCAAAAAATTATAATTATCTAGACAATATTTCTTTTACGGGATTGTTTAGTACATTATTAAAATCATAGAATCATTAAGGTTTGAAAAGACCTGTAAGATCATCAAGTCCAACTGACAACCTAGCATCAGCACCGTGTTCACCACTAAACCTTTTCCTCAAGTGCTATATCCACATGGTTTTTAACGCTACCAGCGATGGTGACTCTATTACTTCCCCATGCAGTCTGTTCCAATGCTTTTAAACACTTTCCAAATTTTTTTTTCCGAATATCTAATCTAAATTTCCCCTGGAAGAACTTGAGGCTGTTTACTGTCATCCTGCCACTTGTTACCTGAGAGAAGAGACTGACACCCTCTCACTCTAACCTCCTTTTAGGCAGCTGTAGAGAGAGATAAACTCCCTCCTGATCTTCCTTTTCTCCAGACTAAGCAACCCCAGCTGATAAACAAACCTCAGCTACTCATAGGTGGAAGATTTGGTATCTATCTTATAGCTTTTTCACTGGAGAGTGATGGTTTTCATTGTGCAGGGATCATGTACAAGCACTCTTTTTAGCTATGTATTCTGTGAAGTTAAATTTTTCAATTTTTCATTTTAGCTACTTGGAACATTCTAAAGGTTGTGGGTTTATTAATGGTTATGTAACTTATTGATAGCTAGGAAAACTTAATTGTCACTGTACAGAGCCTTTTATTGGTGTTTTGCAAATAAAAATGTGACCTTAGTTATATTTGAGAGCTGGAAACTAAACTAGTCTTTTTGACTTGGTTAGACTGATTCTTTGGGTACAACATAAACTGTGGCTCTCAAGCAAGACCTTCTACATGAACTGTCATAATATTTCGAGAGGGAGTTGTTGGTCTTTTTTTCATTCTTGTAGTTGAAACCAAATACACAACTGCAAAATTACCAAAAGAAATTATTTTGTTCTTAGAACTTCAGCACTTAGGAATTACCGTGTTTCCTTTAACTACCAGCTGTAATGTCACATCTCTGCATATGAAAGTGATGAGTTAACACTGCTGCTTTGAAATGTTTCCTTTTGGGACTATGAAATCCTTAGAGCTTTCTACAGACTGTTAAACTGTAGTATTACTCTGAAGATGTTTAGCATCATTTCACAGAATATAAAATGTGTGTCTAGTCCATGTTCTCTAGAGTAGGTACCTCTCCAGTTTGACACATATTATAGTCTTTTCTGTCACTGATGAATGACAGTTATGCAGGAACTCCTTTTCATAAAAGTTGTAAAATAAAATGTCTGCCTTTAAATTTATAGAGGCAAAAAAAATACTAAGGAAAAGGAGAGTAATGTAAGGTCATGTAACAAAGAGGTGATTGCAAAAATATGAGGATTTTTTCTTCTGTTAATTTTCTTCTTCTAAAGGAAGGATGCTAGCAAATGCTGTGAGGATTAGATTTCCTTTAGACTGGATCTCCTTCCTTCTGAGAGAGACTATGAAACTATGTTAATTAGGTGATCTATTGGTGATTGATTAACAGATACTGAGTACACTTGGATTCTATTTTGGTTTAATTGCCCATTTCTTTGTTTAATTGTTTTTGTTTGGGGTTTTTTTTGGTGGTCAAAGGATGATTGTGGAATTAGCAGCTATTAAATTTCTTAAAATATCAGCTGTTTTTAGTAATTCCTGAACATAAATAGTGGGTGGCCAAATTGCTGGGTTTGCATGTTACAGTCCTTTTTTTCTCAGTTTGCTTAAGGGCTTTATTTGCTCTTTTACCCTTTCACAGACAAACTTAGTCTGTTCTATTGCTTTGAAAGGACTGTGTTACAATTTAGAAATCTAATTTTGTGATTAAACCATTGAGGAACCAAAGTATAGACTTCAGCTGAAGAAATGTAAGTGCATCTGGGGGTTTGTGAAGATGCTGTTTATTTCTCCTTTTCCATTGTATGCTTCATGTTTGTTTGACTGCCATAATTATATCAAAATCACTATTAATCTTAGGATAATTTAATTAAGCATTTTTTTAGTAGTGACTGGTATCCTGAGAGGATTGATAATTATGGATTAGACTTTGTATACTCTTTAAAAATGCTGCATTAAAAAAAGACCAGTGGGGATTTTGAACAAGCTGTCACTTAGGCAGATCGAACCACTGCATAAGAAAATAAAACAAGCTAAGTGAAGAAAAAAAGCCATCATAATGTTTCTGAACATTATGAAAGTGGTGCTTTTTTTTTGCTTGCAAGCATTTCTTGATAGTTTTTTCCTCCTGCTACCTTAATCATGTGTTAACTGCTGAGCCAATTCTGAAATAATGTTTGTAAATACAAGAAGGACTCTGATAAGAAAACAGTGGAAACTGTGGTGATTCTACAGAAAACTTACACAGCTGTGGTGTAGAAATTGTTTTCACTGTGTATCAAAAAACCCAGAAAAAAAATTCTTGGATCTGCTGACTTCTAACTCCTGTGCTTTAACTAGTATCTTTCTCTGTCTTGAAACTACAAAAAGATAATTCTTCTTTATCAGTGCAATGGTCCTTCTCAGTCTTTTTAAACCTAGTCTACTTGGGCTTTTCCTCTAGTCAGTGAAAAACAGGTCCTTTATAGTGTTAAAGGTAAACATCTATTCAGAATCACCTGTTATTTGTGATCCACCAGTGGATGCTAAAGATGGGGGTAAGCAGTCACTGTTCCCCGCTGCAACAGAACCCTCTTCAACTTTTCCTGTTATATTTTGCACCTAAAGAAATTATGTACTATTTCTGGCAAATTAAAATAGTCCTTTTTTGTGCTAAAAAATCATATATGACGAACATGTTTGGGTGGATAAAATCTGCTGACAGCATCTGACTGCACAAAATAATGACGTGAAATTTCTGATAAGCAAAATAGTTTTCAAGATATTCAGCATAGGTGTGCTGATCATCCTCACTGTATTCAGTGGTCTGAAATCTTTTGTCACAAAGGTGATTGAGGAACTTGCCTATTTGTAATGTAACAAAGCAGTGACACATTGAACATATTTAAACAGCCTTTCCAATGCAGGAGGCTTTCTCATATGGGAGAAACTTCTGATGAGGATGCTAATAGGAAGATGGGTTTAGTAATGTGTAAAACAGTACCAGAAAGGGAGTAGTCTTTCCAAGAAGGGAAAAAGTGAATTTAGGCTTACAGCCATTTACCAAGAGTTGACTGTGCTAATCATTCAGTGGACATTCTCAGCTGAGGTATAACACAAATGGTCCTGAGTAGCAGTAGTGATAATGATAAATGGTAAGAAAGTGATTGGATTGAGAAATAAGATGAGCGATACCTCCTCAGATAAGAAATATAATAACAGTGAAATTTGTCCCAAACTGAAATCTGTTTTTAAATTCTCTCTGGCTCAATGGTTACTAAGACATCAATAATGCAATTTTTATGGACTGTTGTCCACAAAGAGGTGAAATCCAGGAAGAGACTATAGACTCTCAGGCAGCACTACATGTGCTGTTTTTGGAACATCTGACAGGTAAAAGAATTGTGGATTGTAAGGACTGAGGGTAAGAAGAGTAAGAATTGTGAAATTAGAAAAGGAATAGGAAGAGAAAAAAGGATGAAGTTTTTATCATTGTCTCCCCTTTATTAACACATTAAGCCTGTATACTTAGGTGAACAAAAACCACAAGAAACAAAGGTACTAGGAACTTCAGAATGAAAGAAAAGACTTTATGTGCTTCTGTTTTGTTATTACTACAATAAATAGTAACTGCAGTCATTAAGAGATCTGTTACTTTTCTAGGAGCTCTAGAATCTTTTAAGAGTGAGTTCTGGTGGTTTGTGCTGTCTTGATATAAGATCGAGTTTCTATTCTAAATGTGAACAAGGCAAGTTCCCTTGTCTTGTTTGTCTGTCTTTTTGGAGGTGTTCACTTTGTCAAAAATGCTGGTTGTCCTCTGATTGTTTTCTTACTGCAAGCAAGGCTTTTAATTTATTTCCACATTTCTTGTATATAATAGTACTGAACCACTTAGAAGTACTGCAAAAAGATCTGTTGACTTAATTTTCCAGTCTCTCTAGGAGTTCAACTTAAATGATACTTTCTTGACCCTATTATCCTCTTTTCTTTTCTCCAACATTACTATTACAATCCTTTTTGTCTCAGTATTTTTAACTTTGTTTTGATCTTTTTGTTGCACATTTTAATAATGGATGGTACGAGAAAGTAAATATTGAATTTTCTTTTAGATCTTGTGTTAATTTGAGAGCTCACATGTAAAGGATGTTTTGAATGTATTCTGATACTGTAATAGTTACAGGCAATAGAATCATTTCTGGAGTTAAACCCAGCACTCTTAGAGATTTCATTAGATCTAATTATAACTAATGTATTTAAATTCCCATGAAAATAACTTAATAGGCTAAAACTCATTCTATTGTACTTAGTTAATTACTTTTTAGTAAAAATAAGCAACTAAGGGCCTGCAAAGAAGAATACCAAACAGAGACATCAGTGACTGAAACTTCCTAAAATCATTAGCCGAAATCTTGACATTTCCACTTAAGAGTTAGTTCTTCTAGCATGTTTTGGAGCTGTATGTGTGCTATTTCCCCTCAGAAAACCAGTCAAAGTTGTCTCTGTTTAACAAAGCTGTGCTGATGATATTTCTGGGAAGAGACTCTACAAAGTTTTATTCATTGTCAACTTAGCAAATTCAATGAAGCTGCTGAACTTGGAACGTGCCAAAGTTATACTTACTATTGCTACAACAGCCATGCCCATTAATATGACTTTTCTTGTAAAAATTGAGAAAACATTTTTTCCCCACAACATTATTTTGCCAGAGAAAGATTAATAGGCCTATTGATGTAACAGTTCTTGGCCATAGGGAGGATTTGTGCCATATTTGTTTAATGATATTCTCTGCTCACCACTTTTGCCCCCCCGCCCCCCCAAAAAACAAAAAAAGAGAGGAATTGTAGTGACTTTTCATACAGTGAAAGATACCTTTCTCGAGAGTTTGAATGTATTACTTAAAAGGCCTTTCAACCTTTCCATATTTAAAAGAATAGATAGCTATTTTCATGTAATCTTTAGTTGCAACTGTGTTGAAGAAAATTGCATTTAAGTTGTGTGGGGTTTTTTTGCTTTAGTTTTTTTAAGAAATGACTGGAACTGTTATTATTCCTAATTCTATATACTTGGCACATAAATGAGTCTAAGAAAAGGTTACTTACAGAATTCTTTGCAGACTTGGTCAGGAAAAATAGAATAAAAAAGTATCCGTAGTCTACTGCACAGTTCTTTCTCAAAAAGTCTCTTTTCACAACAAAGCTCAAAACTAGTAAAAATCTGTTCAGAATTTTGAGTGTAGTGAGACTTTCTCAGCTGCACTTAACCAAAAGCAAGAGTATCAACCTACAAAATAGTAATTCTATAAAAACCATCTTGGTGTTCCGTTTTGTTCTAATGACCTGCAATTCTTATGACAAATATTTTTTGTAAAGTCTCTGGTCAATATTCCTAAGGGCACACCTCTGTTTCTAATTCCTTTTTTAAAAAATGAGGTTAAAAAACCCCTTGAAAATATTCCAAAGAAAGATGCAAATATGACCAAGATTTATAAGAACCAAAAAAGAAAAGGGATGAAGTTCCCCACATCTCACAGTAAGGAGGATGCTTCATATACTTAAGGTATGGAAAGTTTGCACCCAGTGTTTAAAGGAAATTGTTTGAAGACATGGAAAATTCAAACTGGCAAATTTGGAGTTAAACTGCCTGATAATGCAGCTAAAATTACAATAGAGCTTCTTTTGAGCAAAGATTGAATCGATGGTGAGAACTAGGACTGTAATTCATGCTGTGCATTGAAATTTAAGACCTATTTTATTAAGGATAGTACAGTTGTGCAGGTGAGAAAAGGAAGACAGGAATTGCATCTAAATTACTATGGTCAGATGCTATAGAATTCTCCGTGTCTTTCTCTGAACGGGCAATAGCATTTTCAGCTAATGAAATAGGAAAGCGTGTTAGTTAATTAAGTTCACTTTACACTCTTTTAAAAGGAAATATGGAAATTGTCCTTTATCAGGATAGCAGTAGAACAAAATGACTTTTTTTAAATGTCGAATATATCAGGAGCCAGCTACTTTAAAAATGGCTGCAAAATTCAGCAGTAGATTTATCAGACTGACTTCTCTTTCTATCTTTTTTTGCTTCATACCATCTGAAGGTAGGAAAGTAAACAGTGAGTTATTGAGGTTCTGTACTCTTTCATTGCAGAAAAATAGATGTTTCCTTTGCATATTTGATAGTAGTGTTCCCTGAAATATTTAAACAAAAGGTTAAAAACTATACACTTGAATCTTGTGGGCTTATATTTTCATAAGCTGTAATAATATGAAAGTTTCCTTAATAAATGCTGAGTTCCTTTTTTGTTTTTGTCTCTTCATTTTTTTTGTCATCATGTGTTGACATGCATTCATTTGTATTAATTAGTGAGGGTCTTGAGCTGTTAGAATTGAGTGGCCACAAAGCCAAGAGGTGTCTTGTCATCTTTACAAATGTGCTTTAAGCTTTTAAGGTCAAAGGGTGTGCTCTTCACTCTAATTTTAAAGATTACACACCATAAATGAAAGGAATAGATAGGATGCTTTCCGGATTTCTACAATTCCCTTTCCTTCTCCACTTTATTCAGCTGATAAAGGTGTATGTGTTTCCTGCTGCTAAAGCTGTTGAGTTTGTCTGTATTATTGTACCTGTGTGTGATTTTTGAATTCCTAATGAGAAGAAAGGCCAGCTGTGGTCTGATCTCAGGACTATCTCTTGGAAGGTTTGGATCCTGCATTAGCGCAGAAGGAACCCATCTTGGGTGAATGCTTTAGCCATAGGTCTCCTATAATAAAGTACTTCAGTCTCGTTTTGGTTTTGCATATCACAGGACAAGGTTCTTGAGGAGTGATTTAAAAACAGTTCCAGGACAGAGCAAAGGCAGGTTATCAAGGTACAGTGTTTAAGATGGGTTGGGGCATCACTTTAATTTTTTTGTCAGTTAAGAATATGCTTCTTATCAGGAGCAGAACATATTTTTTTCTTTAAAAACTAAATAAAAGCATTTCAGTGTCAGTCATATGCCCAGAATACAGTGTTTGGAGACCTACCAGCAAAAGACGTAGCCATCCTATGTGCTCTTTAAATGGTCCTGTTAATTAATAAAGGCTTTTGTGTCCATTGCACTGTGTTCTTACACATATTTTAAGAACGATAGGGAGGACTGATCTGTGGTACCTTGTAATACTCTGAATGTGTCCTCTAATGGCACAATTTCTGAACACATTCCATAGTAATATCTTGGTCCCCAAGACAGCAGTTAAATTTATTGACCCACTAAGGCTGTTCTGTAGGACTATACCAGGCAAAGAGAGGCAGATAGCCTGAAGAAGTTTCAGGTGTCATTGCAGGGATTTTGGGGAGAAGAGAAAGGGTAGTAAAATATCAACTCTTCTCTAAGATGTAATAAATGGCCTGTATGAATAGAAGTCCTAAGAGCGTCTGCTCTTTGGGTGGTTGAGGATCACTTTTGGGTGGTTGGTTTAGTTTTTCCTTCTTCGTCAGATGTTAGCACTTCCACGAGTTCGGGTGTCATATCTTACCACTTGTAATGCTGTTCTCTCTGTAGTCTCTTTTCACTGATATGAGATCTAAGAATAAAGCAACTGACACTTATGTGCTTTTCCAACTTGTGTATCATAGACTGCTTGTAGATTTTTTTTGGGGGGGTGACAGGCATACTCTTCATGTTTCCTGCTTCTACTGTCATTCCTCTTTGTGTTGTTTTCAGTTGCAGAGAAGCAGAGCATCATTTTCATGAAGTAATAGCACTTTCCCGGGTCTCGGATTGATTTTGTCTGTGTTTCTGAAAGTCCCCAGCATCATCAATGTCAGTTTTTAACATCACGGGCATTTTTTTTCACTTTTATGTTGAAGAAAATATCAATAGGTGAAACCATGTGCTTCATTGATGCTATTCCATAATGTGAACTGCTAAATACAATTCTGATCATTGCTCTGTCAAATTACTTTTGTTGTTCAACACGATTCTTTAATGTGAGTTCAACTATGGCTAAGTGACTAGTTGAAACACCTGTAGTAACATGGATGGCTGTATACAATAGTAAGTGAGTCTAGCTATTTGTAATACTACTTCTTGAGAATAGATGTGATTACTATGGAGCAGCTAACCCTTGAAGGACCTCCTTTCCCACGTGGTCAGCATTTTTACATAGTTGCAGTTTCATTCTTTATGGAAAATGTGTTGATCTTGGTATGCAACTGGTCTGTCACATGAGTATTTTTGAAAGATTATGAGTCAAGCATTACTCTGTTTTAGAAAAAATTAACCTGAACTATAGTGTGACTGAGACCACTTTTAGAAGAAACTTTTTCTATCCATTAAACTAAAGTTACAGTGACCAGAAAGATAATTTACAGCATCTAATTCCATGCCCTAATAGAATTCAGGTAGTCCTCACCATTCCACAGTATGCGGATGGGGTTCAGAAAGAGTTGGAGATGGGGACTTATGATGATAAAGACATTAAAATGTGATATTTTCTGCTAGATTGCCTCTCCAGTATCCACTACATTTTGGGGCTGATAGGACACAAAGAAAGGATGATTTTAGGTTCTAGTCATCTCTGGATTGTTTATGCCATTTAGTTCAAATGTTTTCAGAACAAATAAGTCAGCAGCATAGATTTCAGCCTGGGATGCAGACAAAGAAAAGATAACCATGATGATGGTGTTTGTTTTGAGGTTGATTTTTTTCAGTTTGGTTTCATTATGTTTTTAATTTGACAAGTTAACAAATTTCCAGTAATCTTTAACTATGTGGCCATTCTGACTTCTTTAATGCTTCATTCAGTATTTTAAAAAAGAGTTGGGGTTGTTCAGCCTGGAGAAAATAAGGTTCCAGGGACACCTTGCAGCAGCCTTCCAGTACCTACTGGCTACAAGGCTCTGTAGTCTTGAAGAACTTTTTGTCAGGATATGCAGTAATAGGACAATGAAGAATGGCTTTAAACTGAAAGAAGGTGGGATTAGATTAGATAGTAGGAATAAGTTCTTTGCTGTGAGGGTGATGAGGCACTGGAACTGGTTGCCCAGAGAAGCTGTGGATGCCACATCCCTGGAAGTGTTCAAGACCAGGTTGGACAGGGCAACCTGGTCTAATGGGAGGAGTCTCTATCTATGTATGGGGATTAGAACTAGATAACTTTTAAGATCCCTTCCAACACAAACCATTCCATGATTCTGTGACTTCAGTAGAAGATTAATTATTCAAGAACTTTATGGTCAAGTAGATTGTGACATTTGTTTCCTCATAATCAGTATCAAAAATTCTCTTAATAGAAATTTTTGTTTAATTAAATAAGTGGGATTTTGACATAATCTGAGAGTATCTTAAATTTCTGATTACTTTCAGGGGAGATTCAGACTTGACATTAGGAAGCTTTTCTTTACCAAGAGGTTGGGCAAATACTAGAACAAGCCTCCTAGAGAAGTGGTTGATACCCCAATCCTGTCAGTGTTATAGAGGCATTTAGACAATGCCCTCAATAACATACTTAAACTTTTCATCATTGCTGAAGCAGCCAAGAAGTTGAACCAGATGATCATTAGAGGTCTGTTCCAACTGAAATATTCTATTCTATTTATGCATTATTTGGGGGATTCTTACTTTCAGTTAGATTTTTAGATCTAGCCTTCTTTCTTTTTATATCAGCCACTCTCTTTTTCAGCTGTTTTACTCAACTATTCACCACAAGATATATTCGTGAACCACTGTTGTATATGGTAGCAGTGTCAGGAGTAGAAGTACTGATGTAGAACCACTGGTTTAGCCTTTCTTTTTCTTTACATTTTTTCCTTTTTTCTTTTTCTTTTCCCATAAAAGGCCTTAAAGAATCTTATGATTCTACTGAAGTAATTTATCTTATGTGCTTAGTCTTGTCATGATCATTTTGATTCTATCCTTAGAAGTTTCTTTCTAATACATTCTTATGGTATTATTCATTCCTAGTTGGTCTGTTATTCTGAACATGAACACTAGGACAGAATACCCAACCTTGTAAAGAGTGATGCAAGGCATGAATTTATAGCAAGTGAAACAAAAGAAAAGAAAACAAAGCACCACCTTTAATTTATCACATGATCCAGTAAGTGTGTCAAAGGAAGATGAGATTTTGTTTTCCTTTTCTTCAAATAGACTCCTTGAGAGAACCCAGGGACTCAATCTGTTTGAATGAGGTTTGTTTATGGGGCAGCACAATCATAATTTTGGAGGAAACCTTGTATCAATAGGTATTTATGAGAGAAAAAAAATTAGTTTGGCACTTCATAGGTTACTGTCTTACAAATATGGGAGGAAAGAAGAGGCAGTTACTACAAGAGTGGTATAAGAGCATATCTTAATTTTGCTTACTGTCAAGGGGTACTCATGAGCCAGCAGCTGAGGTACCCTCTGTTGTGGTTTCACCCCAGCTGACAGCTCAGTCCCATGGAACCACTGGCTCACTCTTCCACAGGTGGGATGAGGAAGAATCAGAAGATTAAAAGAAAGAGAAAACTCATGAGTTGAAATAAAGATAGTTTAATAGATAAAGCGAAATTGTGCACATACGCAAAGCAAAACAAGGAATTCATTCACCACTTGCCATGGGCAGGCAGGTGTTCAGCCATCTCCGGGAGAGTAGGGCCTCATCATGCATAATGGTGGCTTGGGGACACAAATGCCATCACTCCAAACATCCCCCCACCCCCCTTCCTCCTTCTTTTCCCAGCTGTATGTGCTGAGCATGATGCCAAATGTTCTGGAATATCCCTTCAGTTAGTGACAGTCAACAGTTCTGGCTGTGTCCCCTCACAAATCCTTGTGTACCCCCCGTGTCCTCACTGGTAGGGTGGGGTGGCAAGCAGAAAAGACCTTGACTCTAAGTGCTGCTCAGTAATAATGAAAATATCTGTGTTATCAACAGCAAAAATCTGAAATGCAGCCCCACACTGGTGAGTATGAAGAAAATTAACTCTACCCCAGACATAACGAGCACCATCTCCCCTGACCTGCTGCAGTTTTCTGGCAGTGCAGGTAGAAGGGCAGATGCTTGTTTAGCCCACATTGTTATCCATAAGGGCAAATTCTGTTAGTAGGATACACGCATGGTACACAATTA
Organism: Rhagologus leucostigma; assembly: GCA_013397725.1. Taxonomy (NCBI): domain Eukaryota; kingdom Metazoa; phylum Chordata; class Aves; order Passeriformes; genus Rhagologus; species Rhagologus leucostigma. Next base: position 604,355 of record VZTD01002729.1, read on the forward strand.
CTGGGATGGCAGATAAGATAGTAAAAGGTCTTATCTTCTTTAGCGGAGTGTATGCAACCGAAAAATAGCATGTTTGTCACAAAATGAAAGGAATTGTCTTGCTACCTTGATCTGTGTAAAGTGCCAGTCTCTGAAATAGGGGCTTGTATTGTCGAGCGTTCATATATTCATAACATTTATCAAATATCATAGTGGTTATAAGAGACATTGGAAGATTTTATGTATAGTTCTTTGGTTTAGGTTCATTTGTTTGGGGTTTTTTTGGGGTTTTTTGTTTATGCTTTGGAGGGAGTTCTAGCCATGGACAGATTTCCTATGCCTGCAAAAAGAAAACAGAATGACAGCCAAGAAAGCTGTCAGCACTTCTGTCTGCAGTGGGTTTCATGGTAAATTGTCATTTCTTTTAGTTTTTGTAATGAAACTGTGGACCATTAATGTCCTTGGAAGTGAACTCTAAAGGTCAAATTTTGTCTTCTGTCCTGATGAGTTACAAGTGCAGTGGAATTCTGGAGTGTTGCCTCCTTTAGAATAATTTGGCCCAAAGCATGATGGAAGATAATTTTGAATATCATATAACCAACAGCTGAGACTCAGCCTTTTCTGATTAAAATATAAAAGTACAGGTTTGGTTTTCATCAAAGCCTACTGCAATGTATTCAACTCTAGATCAATTCAGACCAGCAAGAATGCCAGATGAAAATAGCCACAAAATATCTGTCAAGTGGAGTGACTAATGAAAAGCACAGAATCTGTTTTTCAAAAGGTGAAAATTTATTGACTGTGGATACGGTATCTGAATAAAAGCATAGAAATGCTTATATGGGAGACCATTTCCCCACAGTTCTGTCTGACGTCATGCTGTGTGCTTGAACAGAGAAACTATTTGAACTTCTTTGTCTTGCATTTACTGCAGCCTATCCTTGTCCTCTGACTAGACTTCCCAAGTGCTGTGACAGTAGAGTAGCTAACAGTGTTCAGGCAATACTTGGAATTCTTAAAATAAATTGCAGTTTTCCCAAACCACAGTTGTGCCTAAATATTTTGATAAAACACATTATTTCCCCTAATGTTAAGTTGAACAGCAAAGAAGCAACAGGTAAAATTTAAATTGAGTAGGGATGCAAAAGGAAGCCAAAGGATGCTCAGTCTTGGGAATACGCAATTGTATGCAGATAGATGAGAACTCACACATTTAGAATTTGGCTAATGGTCAGGAGGCAAGAAAGTCTAACACAAGAGCAGACATCATTGCTGCTGATTCAGTCACGGGGTATCAAGCTCCAGGTGTAAGTCTGTGTGCATCAATTATTAAGTGAGGTCAAAATTAATACGTTTCTAGTAATCCTTACCTTTCCTGTCAGATGCTGTTTCTAGTTTTTTCAGATTAACTTTTGTTACTTTAAACGTTGTAAACAGACCATTTATTTTTCACTATGATCTAAAATATCTAAACAATATTACTTTATCCATACATGTGTCTGCATTTTCGGTATGCATTTGGGTTCAGAAGATATTACTGTCTTATAGTGAATATTTTGTATATCATTCCCTAGAAATTTTTATAGGTCCTGTTTAATACACACTACAGGAGAAAATACATGCAGTTAACCAAAAGAAATTTGGATTTATTTTCTTTTTTTTATATAAACAGAAGTGAGTTGGTCATTAGACCTTATATCTGTGTCCTTTTAAAATGCCATGTTAGAAGTTGCAGAATAAATATGGAATATGGAATACAAGTACTTCTTTCCTCATTTTAGATGACAGGTCCAGGTTATTGTAGAAGCTTTTCTCTAGTGCTTCGCATATGAGCACTGAATTTATGAGTAATAAGATAGATATATATATGTATATGGGGATACAGAGAAAGAAATATCTTTAAATGCAAAAATTAGAAACTATCCTAATTATCATAATGAGTACAACCAAATAAAAGCAGTGATGAAAAATAAATCACATTTCCAGAGAGGCACACTCTGTGCAAAATATGTGCATTTTACTCTGCAAATCCAAAGCAGGCTTTTATTTGCATCCTAGTTATTTAAGGTGTGAATAACATATATTCACATTTTTTGGGTTGAGAGCAGTGCTGTGCAGCTTGTTATCAAGCAGTATTCATTTTGCCTTAAATTGGTATTCCCAGTTCTTTAAATGAGCTGAGAATCTTTTCATCATTGATAAAGCAATCTTTTTGTGTATCTTGGAAGTACCCAGCTTTACTATTTAATTATCTTCTAATTAAAATACCGATTAAAAAAGTTTATTAGATTACGCAGAGACAGTTAATAAAAGCTGTATGTTGTAGATTAAAAAAGTGAGTCAGGTGTGAGTAGCGTTTAACCTATTTTTTTTTTTGAAAGTCACTAATCAAAAGGAAGGGCTCTGAAGTGTAGCACAACTTCAATGACAGCCCAAATATGTATCAAACTTACAAGGCAATCAATATTTTCAGGCTTACCTCTGAGATTGCTTCAGGAATAGAAAAACTTAATTAGCAAGCCCAAGTTCTACAAAATTCTAGTGATGGACTGTCACTAGAGAATACAGGCTTATTTTTAATCATAATGTATATAAACACACTTTCAGGTTGTTTGTGTCCCTACGTCCCCATCCTCCCAATTCCTCCTGTTGCAACTGAATGTCCAGCAGGACCTGGGATACCAGAAGAAATGTTTCTTTTGTTTGTTTGGGTTTTTTAAGGGTTTTGGGGTTTTTTTTTTGTTTTGTTTTGGTTTTGTGCTTCTGTCTGGTTGCCACAAACCAGCAGGAAGATATATATCAAATTTATCCTTTATCTTAGAGACTTTTTACAGCTGTATTACTAGCGAGATTAATATTTTCTATGTTAATTAAACATTAGTACTTCCTAGTATATTTGGCACTAAAAAGTGATTAAATGTGATGTTGGATCTTTTCACTAGTTTGTTCAACTATTTTTTACTGTGGAGTCACCCTCCCTTTCTTGCTGTCTGTGTTGAGAAGCTGATCTACATCTGTGTACACATTGGAGGGCAATCATTATTTGAGAACACAAAGGAGACAAGTGTCAGGTTTTGCCAGATACTATTATGATGTTGCACATCCTGATGAGCCTGAAGGACTAATAAATAAGGCAGGAAAGAATCTAAAAAGTCAATGTTATTAAGATATGCAAAATAGTTTTTGTTGATTAATGGGGAGTAAATAGGGTACCTGTGTCCTGGTTGGGTCTCTGCAGTAATCTAAGAATACGTATTGAAAACTCTTGAGATATAAAAGGCTTGACTCTGACATGAGATCAAGTGATAATCATGCTTTCACTTGTGGGTGGAATTGGTTAGTGCTGCTTTCCTGTGCTAAAGTGAGTAAAATGAATCTTCATTTGTGACTTCAATGATACCAAAAAGAGAGCTGATGTCTGAAGAGGTGACATATAAAATTTAATAGATGTAATGTTTTATGACGGCGTCTTTTTCCCAACTGATGCATTGGTAGATGGCCTAAAAACACTTTTATCTGACAGCATTATTTTTTTTATCTGACATGACTATGAATGGATGTAATAATACTTTCTATTAAATAAAAGACATATTTCATTCAGTTAGAATGCAAGTTGGAGGTCTTTTTCCTTTTAATGTTGACATACCACAAAAAAAAGGTCCTGTTTTCTCTGCAAAATAACACATTTTGAAGACATGCAGCCCATCTCTGTGTGGAAAAAACAGAAATGGGAGAGATCAGTGAAGTGAGCTTACTTTAAGGTGTATATTTAGAAATGGAAGTAAGGAGAAAAGATGACTATTACAGCACACTGCTACAATGTGTGCATAAGGCTTTTTCTAGACATCTAGTGCAAAAAGAAGCCTAATTATGTTATCCCAAAATACAAGCTCACCCAAGAAGCAGAACTAGAATAGTTGCACAGTTTGTTTTGATTTGAGCTATTTGGTGTCGTAGACAGAATGCTAACAGCTATTTTAGATTTATCTGTAGTCTGGCATAGTCACAGTGTGATGATGACAGACGCATGCTATTTGAGATTAAAGCCGATTAACATGGTACAAATGAAGAAATTGCTATCCATGACTGATTGTTTCAGCTTTAACTTAACAAAAGACAAAATCTCTTCTGCTAGGATTTTGTGTCTCTATACTGGGGTTGGGTTAAAGAAAAAGGAAACACATAAGTAAAATGAAAGCCTTTTACATGCTCTTTTTCATTTTTCTGTCTTCTTTCAAAATTATATCTTTGCTTTTTCGGTCTGCTTTTATGTGCATTCTACTGAAAATTGTGGTTGTTTAGTCATCTGTGTGTTTACTTTTCCTTCAGTCTGAAATTGTAAATTGACAATAAAATTATTGTAAGCCAATTTTAAACAGGATTTATGCAGCAATTGGTGTTTGGAGATGGCAAGGAAAATTGAGCTGTAATCTTGGAGGAGACAGTGGAACGTGAAGGGAATTATGTTTACATGGATCACAAGGGGAGAGCTAACTGGTTGTTGCAACAGAGGTATTTTATATATGTTCATGACTGCTGAAAAAAATCTAGAGAACCAAATCTAAGGTAGTCCAAGTCTAAGGTCTTCCGTCATCTCCAAATAAGATAGAAATAAAAATATATTTTCATAGTGTGTTTCATGACTTACCTCCAGATTAAGATAGTTACCAGTAGACTGTAAAATACCATATTATGAAATGATAGCACAGAAAGCTTTTGAGCATGGTTCCTTGGGGAAGTATTTCCCAGAGGAGATTCTGGCTGCAGTGAAATGGAAATAGTGGCTCATTTGGGACTGATTTCTTGAAAACTATAGTCTTTAAAACTATTAATTAGTAGCGACATTATTGAAGAAGTAGAAGCTCAAGAAAACCTGAGTTAATGTCTATAAAGACATTTTCTCTCTCAATCTGGTATAGTTTCTGATTGCCTGTTGTACAAGAGTAGTTGTTTCATTTTTTCAAATAACTTTTTTTTCATTCATTGTTTTCTATATTATCTTCTAACATTGGTCTGTCCCCACCTTTGATTAGCATTGATCCAAGGTGCTGCTGCACCACAGGTAGTGATAAAAATGTTACTCTTTTAGTAAATCACAAAGCCTTTTTTTAAATTTACATTTTGTTTTTCATTGCTTTACAATAGTAGGCAATTCTACACTACTACAGTCAGCTTCACTGTCATATTTAGTATCCTTAATAACATTTGGTGAAGTGAATTGTAAAGCATTCTGTCATAGTTTGCAGTATGCAGACTATTTGAAGAAATACCGATTTTCAATCTGCAACAAATCTTAGTAAAGGAGTGGAAACATCATTAATAAGCATGATAAGAGTATATTCTAAATAACGAAAAACATGCCAACTAGGAATTCATGTTATCCAGGAAAATTAGAAATTTTGGAACACGCTGCTTCTAATTAGAAATTAACCTTATCTTCCAGTCTAAATTCATTATTTTTCTTGTGGAAAAGCTGAGCCATTCCTTATTTTGACTGTTTTGTTTAGGAGTCTCTAGCTGAAATTTTGAGTTTAATTACTGACTTAATTCAAAAAGGAGAGATTTACTATGTGCAATTTCAGTCAAACTCTTGAAAATCATGTTGTATTGTGATTTCAGTGTCTAATGTCTGTTAATCAAAACTGTCTAAATTTTCCTCCTAAGGCTGGGGAAATTAGAATTTAAATTTTTTTTTTTATATTTGAGTTTTTAAGTAAATTAAGTAAAGGCATTACTTTACGATAATGTAATTGAGTTATACAAAAAATATTCAGAGACCTTTCTGCACTAAAAATTTTGTCAGTCATTAGCCAGTCCTTCTTCGAGAAAATCAGCAATAAATTTAGCAACTTTTATGAAGGTTAATGGAATCATAAGTTGGAAGACTAAAGAAAGGAAGGAATTTAAAAGTGACCAGAAAGTTTACAAAGCGGTTGGTTCCAGGAAAAGGGGAATACTTCTGGAGTTCTTGTATGCATTTGTGTTCCATGTGTGTACATTCATGCACACTTATGCTTGTAGTGTTGTCTTCAAATTTGTGATCACTTCCAGATTTATATTTTGCTAAACCTTTCTATTGTTTTGCTTCAGATTTTTCTGTGGGTAGAGGGGGTATTTTAGTGTAATAGGCAATGCTGAGTGCTTCTGTGATGAAATGTGAGTTCTTAAACCCATTTTGAAATGTAAACTTCATCTTAGACCAGAAGTGCTAGAGGGAAAGCAATAAGATGTACTTGTCAGTATAAGTTAAGATCACTGCTGCTTAGGATAGACTAAATAATTTCTAGAGAAGGGAAATTAGGCTAGTCAGACAAGCTTCAGAAATAACACACATTTCAAAAATACTATTTTTATTTAATAACTTCTGATGCCTTGCCCTGTGTAATATGACTTGTCTCAATGCCTTTATCAGCTATCTCCCAATATTTCTGGATGATTTTTTTTTTTAAATTAAAAGTAATTGCTGATACACGTTTTGAAGTACTGCAGTTGCTGTCTAGAGAAATCTACTGTTACAGCTGTTTTATCTACTCCTTCTTTGTGTCCTCCTGAAGAGCAGCAAAGTGGATTCACACAACCTGCATGCCTTCTCATTTCAGCATATCCTGTCTTGGCATTCATCCCAATGTCATTAATCTTAAAAACTTTGTAAGTTTCTATTTCTGTAGAAATGTAAATCACTGTAGTTTAATATGAATCTTAGTTAAGGCATTGGAGGATTAGGAAACTTCTAAGAGGTAATGCATAGATTGGACCAGCTCAATTTATTAACCAAGTGGCACTCTGAAATTATAAGCACAGTTTTAATAAAATGACCACTCTAATGTGTGAAATTCAGAGTAGGAACATAAACATACCCATTGTATTTGAGAGACATGAATTTTCTTACTTTTTTGTTTTTAATTAGTAACTTATATTTTTGTAGGAAACTTGTCATGGAAGAAAGAAGATTGGAAATATAAATTAGGATGGCCATGAGATATTGTTAATTAATATTGGATCTCAAAAGATATGGCTCAAATAATACATTTACATTAGATTATTGCTTTTACTGTGTTCATGCCATTGCTTTGAATGTAACACACAGCTTACTGGAAGCTAAAAGCATTAGATTTTATAAATACACTTATAAACTTGAAAATGGCTTGCAGGTATATCTGAGCCAACCTCAGATATAAGTGAATGTGGATAAAAACTTCCATCAGTTAGGAAGCAACCTAAATGGAACATATTTTGACAATTCTTATACTTCTTAAGTTACCACGCTTGCACAAATGAATGAACTATGAAAGCACTTTAAATCTTTGCTATATACTGTCTCAGTTTGAGACAAATTAGGAGGAAATGTCTGAAATGAATGTCTCCTCTAATGGAAGGCAGGTTTCAGCAGGCTCTCCCCCATCAGGTTCGGAAAGAAATTTCTTGGAGGAAAGTGAAAAAAACCTGTTTATTTAACAAGCAGGCTGCACACAGGCACAAGAGGAAAAAAAAATGAATAATGTTAGATAAGAAAACCTCTTGCTGTGGAGAAAATCCTGGTAGATTTAGAGTCCTTTCTGTGGGTGTGGCTCTGCTCTCTCCGCAGCTGGGGTGCAGCTTGGGCCCCTCTGGGCCGGGGTGTGGGGCCTCTCGGGGAAGGTGTTCCAGACCAGAGCAAAGCTGAACGTTCCAGAAAAAAGGAGAAGAAGCCACAGTCCCGGGAAAACTCCTTTCTTCAGCTAACAAACAAGAAGCTAGCTAAAAGCAAAGAATTTTAACTCTCCATTTCTCTCCTGAGAAAAAGAGCCAAGAGCTGAAGAATTCGCTCGGCTCCTCCCCTGCTTGCTCTCGGACCTAGCTTAAAGGTACTGAAAGGCACAGGATTCATGTCTGAGCCATTATGCAGGCAATAGGGGATACAGCATCATAAAGTCACCCCAAGACATATACTTAGAAGCCATTTCTATCAAAAAGAGTTACATATGGTTTGAGTGCAGATGTAATCTGAGATGTCTATGAGTAGAAGTTAAGAAGTCATTAGAACTGTTCTCTTTTCCAAGTTATCTCTTTCATTTGACAGCAATTTATGTATAATGTTTTATAATTTTTGTATAATCATCATCATTTTTTCCTCACTGAAATTGGCCTTCTTCTAGTCATCTAATGCATGTATGATTACCTAGCATCTGAAGCCTAGACTCCTTATTCAGAGGAAGAAAGAGGATTGATTTGAAGTAACTCTAAATTTAGAGGAACTGAAGTTCTTAACATGACCAAATTTTAATTGCTCATATTAATGTGGGTTAGTAAAGGTGCAACTAAGTTTTCTTAAACCTCTTTGGAAAAAATCAGCTTGGCTATTGTGATAAGCTGCTGCAGCTTTCGGTAGGATGTTAATGTCTTGTTCTGGTGAAGTTTTGAGAGAGTTGTTTGTCCCAGCAATAGATGCCATGTAAGTCAATGTTCCTTTTTTAAAGTGTAGGAGTCTTGTTTAAGTAGTGTGGAGATCAACGAGGAACTACATAAATAAAGCTTTTCAGAACCATGCATCCCTGTCCTGCAGTCTAAACATTTCTGAATTCTGCTACATTTAATGGTTTTTCTCCCATCTCTTCTCCCCTCCCCCAAAATGTTTGACAAAAATTTCATCTTGTCTTTTATTGTTTTAACAAGCTCACTAGCAGTCATGATTTCACCCTTGAGTTATGTTGTCCTTCTTACCATGTAGCAACAGGCTGCTACCTTTTTCTTCACAGTAAATAATTAATTTTTATTCATTCTACAGATTTCCCTACCCAACAGCCTTTCATTTTGTGTCATTCATTGAAATCAGCATAAAAGTTTCTGCAGTTTATATAGTTTTAAATTGCCATACCTTTATCCAGTTTAGTATTCCAGTTTCTCTTGGAAACAGACATGGGATAACTATAATAGTATCTTTCATCTGGATGAAAACATATATGATTCTGTAAAAACACTGCAGGTCCTAGTTAGCAGGTTATAAGTAGGTTTTCTAACTTTTTTTTTTAAGGAGGCAAATATTTTCTGACTGGAAAAATTGAAAGATTGACCTGAAGATATGTTTAAAATTATTCAACTAACCTCTTGAACTTTGTCTAACTCCAAATAACTGGACTGCAAGTACATCTGGAAAACATACAAGTAGTTTTGTATATTTGCATGCATTTTTAATTGGATAAAGATATGCCCAACATTTTAAAATAATTTGCAATTAGATGTCGCTTATTGTTGCAAATTACCTGGAATACTTCTTAATAATATTAAAAGTAAAAAATTTGGTGCAACGATTTAAAATTTCTAAACAATACTTAAGCAATGAGCATGCATTAATATTTGGTCCAGCAGCAGAAAGAGTGACGTTTTTCAGAATTTGAAGAGAGATGACGTTTTTCAGGTCCCTCAAGTGCTATGTTGTTGAAATAGTTTAGTGATATAAAGAAAAACAGAAAAAGGAATATTTTTGCAAACTGTTAGTTCTGTTAGAATAAAGACGCAGCTCTCCAACTGTGCAAGCCTTTGCATGAGCAGTGCTGAAGTTATGAACAGGAAGATATTCAATAAAAGTACTTTCTGAAAGGAACATTGAAAAAAAGAAAAAGGTGTAAATATGTTTTATATCCTCCAGCTCATTTATTTAACCTTACCTTATTACCTTTTTGCTCATTAGTACCAGTCTGGTAGCTTCTGATAGCCTTTTCATTTAAACAGTCACAGATTTTAAAGCTCCAATAAAGTCAGTGGTACGTGATGATACCTAACAGTTACTCCTCCTGCATTTATGATATTCACCTAACTGGCAAGGATTAGATTTCTAAAACTTTTGATCTCTCTGAAATATGCCTTTTTAGTTTTTTACCTTAGTAACCTGGAGTCTCAGAAAAATATTGTCAAACTTTTTTTATTTTTATTTTTTCAGGAATTGGAATTCAGAAATCTTTTTAAGAAAAGGGTTTTTTTAATTTTGTTATCACTTTTTAACTAAATTGTTTTGAAAATGCCTCTGAAAATTGTGATCAAAATTTTATGATCAGTACTCTGTCACCAAAACCAGTTTATTTATGTCATATAACATATTTGTAAAAATCTGGAATATAATCAGAGGATTTTTTTTGATTTGGTGGGGGGGAGGAAGGGGACAGTTTGTTGCTTATGCAGTAAAATTCTTTATAAATTAAATGCTAGTAATAGAAGAAAAAAATTCAAAATATATGGAAGAGTTAAATGCAAGAGCCAAATAATACCAAGAATTAGACATTCCAGCATGCAGCTTTTTGTTTTCTTGTTGTTTGTTGTTTGCTTTTGTTTTCAGCAAATAAAAAACCCTCTTAGATATGTGGAATTAAAAAGAAAACCTCAGAATTTGCAATAAAAATGCCATCCACCATTTGTTCACACTGTCCAGGCTTTTCAGAGAAGTCTTATAATTGTGATTTTGCAGGTAATAAGAAGGAAAAATATGGACCCAAACGCTGTAAAAAAGAATTAGATACTATGTATTTGTTATGTAATCCTTCTGTCTTATCTGTCTGAAGGTGTCCAAAAAATGGCATGGAAATAGGAAAAACTTAGTGCAAAAAATTAATGTTTTTCCTATTGGTTCGTACCTTTTTTCCTTGTAAACTTTTGGAGCAGAATTTTAGCTGAGTTCCAGGAAGATATTTTTCTCACTATTTTACCAGTTTCTTAAGAGCACATGGAAAGGCAAATTCTAGGTATTTCAAGAAATAGGTATAAAAACTACACAAAGTTAATCTCTGTGAATGATTTCTCTTTGGCTAACATTAAGTGACCACATGATACTGTAATCTGCTAGTCTTCACTTGTTTTATAAGTGAATAATGCAGTAAAAATGCATTATTTTAAAAAAAAATACTTGGAGGAAGAGACTTAATTTTTCCCATCAGTTAGGCCAGTAAATCCATTACAGTGTAATAGAGAAACTATCATTTATGTGTTAATGCCTTATGTGTTAATGACCTATTGAAATATGTGGAATGATTCATACAAAAATTATGGGTAGTAATGAAACTAACTTCTCAAATACATCACTCCCTAATTTTCTGTAGTTTAGGCATGTTTAATTAATTTTATATATTCACGTGATTTGAAGTGTATGGTACTACTTTCCTTTGGCCTAAGTCACAGGAAGGCTTCTAACATCGTTTGAAAATTTTTAACCCACTGAGTAGGTGACTACCCTTTTTTCTTTTTTTTTTTAACACTTACATTGACACCTTTTACAGTAGACTACTCAAAATCAATTATTTTATAAAATTATGCAGGAATTTTGTGATCATAACTGAGTATGTTAAGCAACGCAGACTGGAACATATAGAATATCACATTCGTAATCAAAACACCATATGGTGTTTTCAGAACTTAATATCAAAATAACTGTAAAAATTCCTCTGCTTGAGATTAAGGCTTCAGCTTTGGTTACATCCTGAAGAGTGACCTTCACCATTGGAAGGAATGGATGGTACATCCTTAAAAATCAAAAATTGGAACAATTCTGTTGAGCTCAACAGAAGAATGGCCATTCGCAACCTTATAAGACTAAGAGCAACTACTCTCACTTCATGATGCTGCCAAAAATTTACGTGCAAGACAATTATATTTGGTCCATACAGACATCTGTATTATGTTGAAAAAGACATTAGAAGAGGTTATTTTTACTGTAAAATAAGGGAAGACATTAATTGTGGCTGGACAATATGTTTCACTTAAAACCAACTGACCTTTAAACTTTACAAAGGCTGTAGAAATCTATGGAAATTTTGAACAGCTGAAAAACATTAAGCAAATAGAAAAACTGTCTTTTTGGGGAAAAAAAAGTTGTCTAGGGCACTATTTTACCCTCAGTTGTTATATAGCGCTTTGGAATTTTCCATTTTTCCTACTTCATATGTGTTTCTAGGAACTTGCACATTCTTCTTCCTGCAGGAATTTAGTAAAGGAAATACAGGTCTGACCTTTATTTTGTGCACTGACATAAACTAATTCATTTTCTACACTGTGGCATATTCTTTTTGTTACTGTGTGACTCGAGCCTCGACATTAGCCAAAACTGTACAACTTTCCAAAATGTTGTCTTCTTAAATATCTATTTTTTTTTTTTAACATGTGAAATTAGACAGAGCAGGAGCTGTATGGAATGTCTTGGAAGAGCCCAAGTGAGGAAGTTGAGGGTTAGTGAAAACATGGAAGTTCCTGATAATAATTTCAGTAGAATGCACAGATGGGCATAGAAAAAGCAAGCAAATAAAAAAGATAGACCATGTTCTTTTATGTTTTTAATATTTTAATCAGGACAATATAGGGAATGTTGACATATTTGAACTGATAATTATTATTTATAATTCTAATATATCTTGTTAATGTCTTCCACCAGATTTTTCTGTTGAATTATTAGCCATACTGTGAATCTCATATAGTTTTTATACAAAACATGGGAGTTATCAGCAAATAATTCCTGACACAATTGCTACCATACAACCAACTTTAATTCTGGCAGCATGTCTGCTTAAGTATGAAGAGTGTTTCTGGTTTATACCCTGTATAACAATTTTAAAATTGCTTGGGCTGCTGAGAGTTATTGCTGATTAGTTCTGCTCTTATGATTTATCATTAAAAGCTTCATTATCATGGTTTACTACTTACTTCTACTTGTGAACTTAACTCTGATATAACTCATTTGAGTAAAGAAAAAATTAATCCAGGATTTGACTTCTAATTTTCTGTATAGGATTTAATGTTCAGCTCACTCTAGGGTGACTTGAGTAATATCTGGCACTGGATTCTGTAATCAAAAAAACCTGCCTTTTGGGGGGTGCTAGGCAAGGACAAAGTGAAGCAAGGGCATTTGTGGTCAAAAAAATGGCAGAGTCTTCATTTGAGTTTTATAGCTTTAATTTTTTATTATAAAAATTTCAGAGATAGCCTATGGTATTAATTTTTTAAGTTTTAAAATATTTTTGTTAGGAGGAATATACAAACACTAATACTCATGATTAATGAAGGCTGTTGAATGTTTTGCATAGAAGCAAATCTCTAGTCATAAATTTAGTTATGCTTCATACTTGCCTTAGTAACTAATGTCTAACATTAAATAATCCATTTCAATACAATTTTCTGAATTTTGAGCTTTACTTTAAGTTTCATCAGTTGTGAAACCTATTTCTATCCTTGGATTTATATTCAGCTTTTCTTCAAAGTTTTAATCTTAGAGGAGGTTTCATAGTAAGTAGTTTTGTGCAACTCAGTGTTTTGTTAGTCTAGCCCAGAAGTTAGTATCTGAGGCTTGGATTTCCTAACTTGCAATATAGTTCATAGTGTGTTTTTCCTTTCTTCTCTATCTGTACTTTACAAGAATTTCCATGTGATGAAGAAGTGTAGCCTAATCACAGACTGAATAAAACTGATAAAATTAAGTTGCTGAATGCCACTTCAGTACTTCAGTTTTCTTGGTGGAAATCTATATATAATTAAAAGCAGATCAGTGTGACTCGTACAGAACTTTAAATAGAGAATTTTATCATCAAAACATGGGGGAGAAAAAGAATAATTCTTACACAGAAATAGGATACTTCATGTCCTCTCTGGATTACCGATAGAAATTTTTTATTGACAAGTCAGAGGAATTATAACAATTGTTTGGTAATTTGTTTCTATGGTTCTTAGTTTATTTTTGGGGTTGGTAGACACTGTAAATGTCTAACAGGAATTTTGTTCATCCGAGCGTAAATTCAGCCTACTGTTTGCTCATTCTTTAGCAAATGAACATGAAAAGCAGAAGGGAAATTTGTGCTCAGTACAGGTGATGTAAATATGATACTAGTTTTGAAATCAATGGATCTACTGTTGGAATATACTGGCTTTTCTTTTAATTGCAATGCCATGTGTGACACAGTTGCCCTGCAGTTAGGTGCTATAATGCAAATAGTTTTCCCATTGACCTTGGAAATCAAAGCCAGGGTTTACCTGCTGTGTCCCTGCAGCAAGAGGAGAGGAAGGAACCTCGGCCTGGAACCAAGGCATGGGTAATGTGTGATCTGGGGCAGTTCACTGCTAGGCACTGAGCGTGATGTGGAATAGTCATACAAGCTACAGTTCTAAGATTTTGTGGGAGTGCCAAATGAGTAGTTGTGGGACAGCCTAGATATATTTAATTTTAATTCAGTTTATGTGATGAATTAAATTTCATCAGAATAAAATATCAGCTGTTTGTTGTAACAAATTATGTGTTTATGTTATATCGCACTTTAATGATTTCACGATTACTCTGACAGCTGCTTTCCCACAATTAGTCTCATAAATGTCAATGCAATCTGCTCATATCATTTGCTCTTTTTTTTCTTTTTAAATCTTTAGGCTTTTTTCACCCATTCTTCAAGAACATCCAGTCTTTCATGTCTGAATTATCAGAATTATACAAAATCTGTATTAAAGTTTTGAAGTTTCTTGCAATCTTTTTGATTACAGTTCCCTTAATTGTATCAATGCCCATTAAAACTTTTACATTTTACTGAACAGTAAAGTGTCAATAATTTGCGATAAGTTTGCAAAAATTCCTGAGTTAAATATCCTTTTACCACGTGAATATTTATGTCATGCTGCTATTTCTTAAATACTTTGTCTCTTCTATATCATAATTAATGATTTTATGCTTCCAGTGTGATTTCAGACAAGATGACTGTAATTTTTTTAAGTTATGTTTGTAAAAATTTTAGGTTATGTGATCAAGTTTTTTAAATTGAGTGTCTGTGTGGTTCTCTCTGTAATGACATATAAATATACAAATGTTAATTGCTTGGACTAGGAAATCTCTCTCTTCACCTGTGCTTAAGCAGGAGATGCAAAACATGATTGCTTGCATCTAGAAAGCAGATTGCACTTTATATTTCCCTGATCAGTTCCACCTTTCCTCCATCTTTATTTAATTAAGGAAATTATAAAATAGTTACAAAAGTTTGAATTTATATTCTGAATTGAGTTCTGGGCGATGACATCATGTGCACAAGGGAAGAATCGTGAAATACCTGTAGAAAACATTACGGAAAATGTAGTAGATATTATAACAACATTGTCTGACTTCTATGAAACATATTTCGTTTTATGATTCTCATTCTTTTATTTGATGAGCAGTACATATGTAGCTTACAATGAAGGGTATGTGGTTTTGATTTAGTTTTCTACCTAGTTTTCTTTTGTTCAGATGTTATTCTTTAGCTTTACAAAGATGAGACAGGAGGACTCCATAGCAGAGTAACAAATTACAGCTCATCCCTGCTTTTTTCAATTGCAATAATATAATTCTGTTTTCATTGCTCAAAGTCTAGGAACCAAGTATTTATCACCTTATCAGGAAAACCTCAGCATTTTAGGTTCTATTCAGATGTCTAACAAAAATCTTGCAGAAGTTAATAGAAAGTGTTTTGCATAAATCTCTCTTTTAAGAGCTTCATTTTCTTAGGCACTTAAGGATGCTTTTACCAATAAAATGCCTCATCTAGCACTGATTTTTTTTTTCTTTTGTTTTTTTTAATCCCTTTAAGCTGCAACAGTTGCCAAATTTCTGTTGGTGAATTACAGTGCTGCATTTCTGTCAGCTTTCACCTGTTTTTGGGAAGTAGAATTGTTGACCTGGAAAGGAATATCAGTTTCCACCAAGTACACTCTTGCTAGAAGAACTTGGCAAGACTTATTGATTTTAATCTTGCTGCCGTTGGTAAGAAACCAATAAGGTAACATCACTCAAAACAGAAAAATTTACCATGTACTTAGGGTGCCAAAAGCATTAATTAAGTTCAGTTAATATGGCTTGATTGATAGATGATTCAAAATGAGTGTGTTTTCAAGAAATGTTTGAATGAGGCATAACTGCAAGATACCTTTGGTCAGTGAGAGCTGCAAAAAAAGCAGGAGTTGAAAAGTTTGCATGGAGTGAAGAAAATGAAGCTTATAGATGGAGGAATACTCAAAATGGTATTTGAAGGGAAATCAAAAGATAGTCATGGTAGGAAAATGTCCCTTACAAAGATCTGATAAAGACCATTTGATAACATCTTAGTGAATTAAGACGGTTCCTTAGAGATTTCTAGAAAAGTGTGAAAATAAATAGGTTTAGATAGGTTTAGAAAAAATCAAGAAAATGCCCAAATTCAAAAGAACATGTGGGAACCTGTTCTGGTGTTGTTGTCACTGAGTCTTGTAGCCTGCATTGATGACAGCTGCAAAGATGTGTGACAGTGATGGGAAAGCACCCCTCTTTTTGCTTTGCCTTAAGTTATTTTATCATTCTATAAAAGGCTTGTAAATTATGGAAATGTAAAGATCTCAGATATGGTTCAAATGAAAAGCAGCTGGCAAATATGAATTCAAAGTCAAAACCACATTACAGTGGTTATTTATTCCTATATTCTCTATGTTGTTTCTATACACTTACTTTTTACAGTATATTGTGCATACAGTATATTTATATTTAAACTGACATTTTAGTACAAATTATATTTGTATTTTCCTTCAGAACCAAGGAAAATATCTTTTACTAGACATATTTTGAGGTGCATTACTGCTACTAATGTCTTTTTCCTGCTGTTTTGGTTTGCTCCAGTATGCAACTTCATTAGTACAATTGTGTTTGCACTAATGCATACAGGCATTTGTCACAGAATGGTGTGCTGAGAGAAGCTTAATTTCTCTGGATGGTTCATATTTTGTTGCTGGACATTGAGTGACACTTCCAGAGCACAATACATCCTAACTTAGAGCTGATTTACCATGTCAGGGTGCTTATCTTTTGCTGCTGTAATCGAGAAGGCTTTCAATATACAGGCTGCCAGTCTGAGAGCTCATTGAAATGACTGAATTGCAGTGCTGAGCTAGATGTGAGTACAGCTAGTGTGCGTGTATGTGTGGGTCTGAAGTGCTTTTTCTCTCTTGGTGGAATTGGCTTTTTACCCCTAGGAGAGATACTGTAAAGGTCTGAGTCATTATGCAGTGGTCTGCTTATGGTATACTGCACATTTTGTTCAGTTTACTTAGCAAAAATCAGGAGCAGAACTACTTTACATTTGTGTCATGGGTAGCAGGAAAATATAGACCTTTCACCTCTTAGAACTTTGAACTTGCTTCTGTATAGATGGGAATGCAGCTAACTCTGCAATACAAAGCAACAGAAAATTCAGTAGTAATTGATGTATTTTAAATTAGATAGTTGGTGATTAGTATTATTTATTTATAAGTAGTAAATTTGCCTTTTAATTATGTACACTGAGAAAACTTAATATTACAAGTAGGTAAAGGAAATGAACACTGAATGAAGAGTTGCCAGCTTTTAATTATGCAAATGAGCACCACTGCGGAAGAATTATTTAGTAATCTTTTTGTGCTTAGAATTGCAAATCTGTCTCCACAACTGTGTTTAAAACAAATGAAAGTGGATTTGTATAACTTCTTTTCTGTAGATATTTGCAGTTAATGAGATTGAACAGAAGTATCAGTAGTCTTAAGAGACTCTATGTAATGTGCAGTGGATCAGGGTAGTAGAACTGAAATATTACTGCCAATATTCTTCTTCTAGGGGATCCTATTATATTGTAATACATTACTTGAGAAATAGCAATTATCTATTTTTCCTGATTTTTTAATATTATGTTTTTATTAAATGTTTTATTAACTTTTTATGGCTGAATATTTTTTTATTCCTATTCTGCTGAAGAGTCCAGTTGAATATCTAAGCTATGTTTCTTCCCAAGTGGTCTACTTTTCATTGTCTCCCTCTAGCTCTTGAAATACCTTTTTTTTTTTTGTCTCATGTTAGTTTTACAGCCTGGTGCCACTCTTGCTGGCAGAGTACTTAGTGCTCTGGCACTGACTCAATGAGTAAATAGTGGTGAAAGAGCAGGCTAATTTATAGTCTCTGCACATCGCCTTAAAAACGTATCTGAGGTTCAGTGATGCTAGTAGGCAGTAAGAAGTGTATTTTTAAGATTCATTGGGGAAAAAAATGAAGGAATTAAAAGCCCTGAGAAACCGTATTGTGACAGAAGCATAATTGATGAATAAAATGCATTTAGAAGATTGTACAGTAACAGTGAATATCCTTTCCTAACCAGGGAAAGAACTGCAAGTTATGTGAGAGAACATTGTCCACCACTCCCCAGCTTGATTGAGATTTCCTTTTCTGAGTGAGAGAGAACTCTTGACTTTCCAAGTCTAAAAGTCAAATTATGCTATACCAAACACTACACAGAGGCACACTACATGTGTTCCCCAATACTGAAGACCTGGTAGGTATAGATAAATAGTGGCCATCAACACAATCCGATAGTCAAATTCATGCTTGCATGTAGATCTGGGCAACGAAATTGAGTCTTGTGACTGGAAAGAGGAATTGGCTGTGCTACTAGTTCTTGCACCCACGAAGAAATAAACATTCTTCACTGTCCCAAATGCTGATCATTTTTCAATTTCAGCTTTGATTGTCATTATCATTTATTCTCATAAATTCCAAGCAAGGTTGGAAAAAAAACTTGCAGTAAAATTATTTCTTCTACATTCATATTTAAAAAACAAGATGGGCATATTTACACCAGATATTGAGATTTTCCCTTGCTCTTGCTATAGGATTAATCAGCAGCAGCATGCTTATTCTCCTTATTCATTGCTGCTGTTTAGAGGAAGGCTAACATAGCATTGATATATTCTGCTCATTATCTGTTGATGTATAGGATAAAGAAATGTATGTGCGAAAAGGTTGTAAATGTGATAGTTCTTTACTAAACTGAGAAAAAATGCTCAGTCACAAGAAATAAATTTAGAACTATAGATGGGTGTAACTCTATCTCTTTGCTTAATTCACTTCTAGTTGGAGATTTACTGAGACTGGACAATGGGTGACTTTAGTCATGCTTTGCAATGTAGAAAGACGTTGGGAAGATATAAAATGTTTCTTCTAGCAATTGTGTGTTTTACAAAGTAAAAGTAAAGATAGGAAACTGGAATAGTTAGTGGGAAAAGAAGAAGTTTCTAGGTTAAAGAGGTACAATAGAAATATAATATGTAATTATTTTACAGTTGAAGGGTATTATTACAGGATATTTGGTGTGCTGCCTATCAAAGCTGTGGGTGGTTGAAGATAGCTTAAGCAGTTTCTGTTTGCCTCTATTCATTTAGGATTCATGAATTTCTACTTTAAGCAGAAATGCGCACTTTTTATGAAAAGGAGGAGAAATAATGTCATTTTTAGAATCTCCTTAGCTCGAAGACCAAAACCCAATTAAAAGTATCTGTGAATGACATTTAAAAAAATCACACACAGAAACCAGTGGAAAAAACTCCCCACATTTCCCACAGGACTTTCAATTATGCATAATCTTATCATCACAACTTTACTATTTCTGTCAATATGCGTATGCAGCTTGGCTTTAGGAATTTTTTTCATATATGCAAAATAAAAGTCACAACTGCATCTAAAAAGGATGTTGCTTATTTAAGGTTAACTGTTCTTTAGAAAGGCTTATGGTGGAGAAATGTAAAAACTAATAAATGCTAGTTGTTGTAGTTGGTTGGTGAGAAGATTGAAAAAATCCCTTTTCTCCGCTGCGTAGTTCTTGTGTCAAATTTTTATTAGTTTACTTTACAGTATGGTAAAATCTGCTGCTAGTTACCATCTCCATATATAAACAAGCGAACATGTTTTTTAATTTTAAAAGCCTAGGTAGCTTGTATATGTTTTGCTGTCTTAGGGTGGGTTTTTCGGTATTTTTGGGGGATGTGGTCTTTGTTAGGTTTGCAGGGGTTTTTTTGTTTGTATGTTTGGTTGTTTAGAGTGTTTTTGGTAATTCCTGTAGCTAGCCTGAACTATCTTGATATTGAAATATAACCCAGACCACAGCATTCAGGCAATGCTCCTCTTTCATTGATGTTTCTCTTGCAGTTCAAGGATAAAAGTAATGCTAAGGAGTACAACTATAAGATCAAAACTGAGTATATGGTTCATTAATGTGTCCCAGAGTGCTGATTAATTTCTCTTGAATGTCTACCAAATTCACTGTCAGAGTAGAGCTTTATTTCATGGTTGTGGATTAATTACTTGCCACTGCTTTATGACTAACATATTCCTGAAATTTGCTAACACCCTTTTTTTCAGTTTCATGTTCAACTGTTCATCACATATTTGAGGAGCCTTAAAATGTTTTCGTAACTTTGGAATTGTTAAACTGGTGTTCTGCTTTCTTTTTTTTTTTTTAGTATCTTGGAAATGTTCACCATGTAATTGGAATAAACCTAGAATGTTCTAGAAAATGTTGCTATTTAAAAGATTGAAATAAAATTGTCACCAAATTATTTAAGTCAACGTATTTTCGTACTGCATATGTTAAGTTTTTATTGACAAAAATAAACATGGACTTTTTTATTTTTTTCAAGCACTTATGCTTTTATAACTACTTGGTCACATTTCAAGAAGTTGGTATTGACATAGCTGAATCCTTTGTTCTCCATTAGTCAGCCAAGATTGATCCATGACTAAGAAACTCCAGAAAGTGGTTGTGCTGTTTTGAAAAATTCAGAAATTTATGTATTGTTTAGTATATTTTCTTTTGATTTGGCTAAACAGGTTATAAGATACAGGGAAGCTAAAAGCACAGAGATTTCTTGAATTTACCTTAATTGTTGGCTTCTTTTTCCTGTATTACTTGGGGATGGTGATGATGATGATTATTTCAGCAGCATTCACATAATGAAGTGTTATATAAGTTTGTAGTTTTTTTCCCCATTTCATTTTGAATTTTGAAGGGTTAATAGCTCCAGATATAATGTGCATTGAGGTAAAACTTGACACTGAAGAACCTACTTCAAACGTAATTTTTAAAATTTGGGGGATTTGTGATTTGAAGGATTGTGTGTATTCTTAGTTAAGAAAAAAAAACAACTTTATTTTGGACTTCTTTGACTACAAAGCAAACATGCCTGAAGTATATTAAAATGAAATGTAACAGATAATTTGTTTGTTACCTCTCTCCATTCCATCCAAGAATGAGGGGAAAGTAAAAATTAAAAAAAAAAAAAATATGCAGATTATAATGTCTGCTGATGCAAGAGAGGAGCCCAAGATCAGCCTATGGATCAATTTAATCCTATAAAATTTAATAATTGCTACACAAGCCATTTCATTTCAGGCCATTGTGAAAAGTGTTGAAGCTGGGAGATATATTGCTATTCAACTACAAGTATCTTCATAGATTTGTGTTGTTCCAGAAGTGGACTTTTATTAGGGTAGGATTCTACATGGATCTTGAGGTCTGCACTGTATTTTCTGGAATATGAGAGGCTGCAAGACGAATGCTCTGGAGGTCTTACTGGTAATAATAAATGAATAGTACAAAGAATTTTGTGGAAAGGAAAGAGTCTGAAAAGTTACTTCTGAAATCTGGGGAGTTCCAAAATTATGTTGATTCTGGGGAGACTTTACTAACTTCTTGAAAAGATACATTCTTTTAAGATCTTTCATGTGTCATATTTTATGGTGTTATTTTAGTAAATGTTGAATTTAGAACTGCATTGTACATATTGTATTGGGTTAAAATATTTACTTTCTTGGCAAAAACTGTAATACTTTTATAGCATTTAATTTGTTCATTTTGACTTTTCTAAACAGTTCAGACAAATATTGCTACATATAGAATGGGATGAAACTGCTTACACTGTGTTATGTGTCAGGCTTCACAAGGTTTCTTAAAAGGAACCTGTTACAAAATGATGTGGAGGATTAAAGGACCATGCATTGTCTGGACTCAAGAAAGGGTAAGGAGCAGTTCCAGAGGAAGAGTCTGGGAATGAAGTGGGCAGATGAAGACAAACTGGTGGGGGTTGTCTGAAAATGTTCATAATACCAGATTGAGTGGCAAAGCCTTAGTGTGTGGCTGGCAGGAAAGTGCAGGATCGAGAAGTTCACATCCAATAAATATTGATGTAATTTCTGAAGCGGCAGGAGCTCCCGAAGTGATGAGAATCATCATCAAAAGCCAAAGGAAAGGGATTTATTTCTTAAGTCAATGGAACTAAATTACATTCAGGTTAATTTATGTGGTTATTTGTAGGGCTTCTTAACGAATGCAGTAGGAAATAGTACATATGAAACAAGAGGCTGAGGATAATATGTTTTAGACATGAAATCATATATAAGTTGTCTTTCTTCAACCAATTGATAGACAGTGACAAAATTAAACTTTGAAATGACGAGGAACAGCCAGGAGGGTGAAAGTCCCAATCAGGCTGGTGACAGAGATAAAAGAAAGAGACAAAATTGTTTCAGTTGAATTGAGAAAATCAGAGGGAAGAGGAATACTGTCTTTTTCTGAGGATAATGACTGAAACGATAAAAGTTTAGTGGAAAGAAGAGTGGAGAGAATTATAATGCCAAAGTAGAGAGAATATAGGAAAGTTTAGTGTAAGGGAGGTGGTGGTGATGATACATATTTTAGAAAGAGAAATTATAAAAGCTAATGATAAATCCTTTTGGTTTTTCTGATGGTTTCAGAAGTAAAAAATTTTTCAGACCATGTAGGAGAAATGTGCAGTCAAGAAGGCAAAGCCTCTGAAATATAAGACTGTGCAAGAAAGATGAAGCAATATTTTTGCATCCATCTTCTCTGTCAATACACCTTTAATCACATCATGCTAGACAATCTGTTTCAATTGTTGACAAAAGACAAAATTGACAAATTCAACGGTAGCAAACCACTTACTCTGTATTTAAGAATTCTTAAGCAATGTAGCAATGGATAGAGGAGGCACTAAGCATCATATATAACCTCTGCTTTGAAGTTGTATTTGCATTGGGGGTGAGAAATCAGCAGATGTTATGCAGATCTTTTAAATGGATGTAGAGTTCTAAGACTCAGCAAGAACTGAGATAGGAAACAGCAAAGTTCTGGGAATCTGCTTACAGCAGTCTACGACTATTAAAGAAACAGATTTTAAATGGTTTTCTTTAGAACTTTAAATGCATTAGAAGAAATTACAATGAAGAATAGTATTAGTGGAATGATGAAAAAAATAGATCAGGGAAAAGTCTAGTATCTGTAAAAGGAGCTCTGTGGATACAGTCCACTAGAATTTTTGAAGAATTCTCTGAGTCCATGGATAAAGGAGAATTTCTAGTTCTTAATTGACTTGGATCTCCATAATTCATGCAACAATAACTCTTGTCAGATGGAGAAATGGAAGTAAATTATTGCCCATAGAATGAGAAGAAACTCATACTCTGTTGTATGTTAAGTCTATTTAGAAAACACAAAACAAAGGGATATAATATATTAATGGTAAACTTTAGAATTTAGCTACTTCTTGTGATTTGAGCACTGACTCTCCACACATGCATTGATATGAAAGTACAGAAGATAAATGCAATTTAAGATTGTTTGCAAATCTTTGCACGTCTGTTTATTTAGATACTACTGTGTTCTGTAAAGAGTATGGGACTGTTATATAAGTGGTGTGCTGGAATACAATAAAATTAAAGTAAGTGTCAGTTTAAAATTATATTAAATGATGTGAGCAGTTTTTAGTTGGAGATGGAGGGGCTTAATTTTGGATATTAACTGAAAAAATCTTCCCATAAAATATTTCAGTATTAATGTGATATCTAAGTTTGTATCTATCTCTTATACTTTTTTTCTCTCCAAATTTGTCTCCTCATCATTAATTTTGTACATTATTTTTAATATTTACCTCTAGAAATCAGTGTAAAATTAAATAAGATGACTGTAACATAAAATTAAAGAATGTTAATTATTCTTATATTGATTGTTAGGGAGAGTCTTTCATCTGGTAATAACTTATCCACTATTTTCAATAGTCTTATTCCATATGCACAGGTTTTTATCTCTTTCTCCTTGGAATAGCACCACTCATCTCACTTATCACAGTGGTTCTTTCCTTAAACAACTTCTTAGATATTTCAGAAAATTGGATAGCAGTTATGATATTTGACTTCATCTTTTTACTAATAGAAATTATTTCTTTGGGCATGTTAAATCAAGTCACAGTCATTTTCCCCTGAAGATATCTGACACTGTAATAATTGCAATTTTGTATTAGTTAAAATATCCATTGTCAAAAATTGGACGATTTCCCCTCCATTTTTTTTTTTAAATGTAAGACTGAATAATATTAATAACAAGAAAAAAGTTACTTTTAAGGAAGCAATAGAGATATTCTTCAGACTAGCTAAGTGTTTGAGAGTTAACATTTTTTTTGCTGCTGTGATGAATGTGGATTTTTGAACTTACTATTCCATTTGTGGAGTCAGCCTATAGAACCTGATGTGGACATGTCTCATGACTGCTTTAAAACAGCTGTTGTTTTAAATTTATGCAGCAAATCCTACGCAAACGGGGCTGGAGAGAAACATTAACAAAGGTTTTCTGCCGTGTCAAGATGATACAACATTTTCAATGTCCTTCCTAAATCATTCCCAGCATTTGATTGGCTTATCACTGTGGTTATTATTCATTGAGCTGATAATTTCAGAGAAACATTTCTAATGACCCCTAGATTCCTTTCCTTCATTTTGTTCCTAAATCTGAGTTCATGGTTATGTAGGCATGGCTTAGATTAATTTCTACAGATACATCACCTTACAATTACCAGCTCTGAAGATGATCACGCTCATTTGATTTGGCTAAGTCCACTCTGCAGAGTCTTGCAGACTCAAATCACTTTGGAAAGACATTAGTCCTCTTTACAGATGGACGCTGCACTGAAAACCTGAGGCTGTCCTGCTGCCTCAGTTTTTTGCAGAGACATTGCAGAGCTTTGCCAGCAGTTCTGCAGTTCCAGTTGGCAGTGTGGGGTGAATGCCACACAGGCCAAGTGATTTACGAACACCTAACTTACCTATTGGTCTAATAATCTGCATATACACTGTTAAACTGTTAAACACCTCTTTTTGGAGGGGAAGTGATAGAGAGCAGACTAATTCACTATTTTCCCTATGTATTTTTTTTATTTGATTGCTAAGAGTCTGACCAGTTACTGATTGGGGTTTTTTTGTTTTTGTTTTATTCAAAATGCCAATTGCACCCTTAGATGTTTTCACAAAGAAAATTAATTAAGAAAAATCAGATAAACTGAGGACATAACCTTATAAGAGATGGAAAAGTTCAAGAAAAAATGCTAACAACAATTAGATACAAGACCCAATCTTAAATATATACGAGCTGGAAAATAGTATAAATTGAATTGTGAAGACTTTTATGAGAGTGTGTCCTTTGAATCTCTGATAGTCTCCTTTTTTTTTTCCTCACCAAAGTTTTCCTCTATGTTAGGACTACATGTGCTTTGTTATCTTCCAGACCATCAATTAAAGCATCATTAATCTGAAAACAATTCCATGAGATGTGTCAGGATAAAATATGTGTGATTCTGCCCAAATATGAATATGCTAGAGTTGGATTTTCTATCCACTGTTTTATGATAAGCCAAGAATTCTCCCATAGCCAGTTATGCTCCTGTCTTATTAATCTTTTTGGCATTGTTAAACTCACCTTTGTCAGATAGACAACTTAGGTTGATGAAATAAGTTATTTTGAGTGGTGTTCCAGTACTCATTAGCTTCAAATTGAACTACTGCTCAGGGAATTTTTTTTGTCATATTTGACATTTCAAAGTTGGAAATAGACCTGTTTTATGTACTTTCCTCTTGGCTGAATGTGTCAGTCTACATACAGCTTCCTGCTTTTTTTCATAAGTAAAATGTTTGTATGTTAACATATTTAATTCCATTTTTTTATTTGTGTGTTTTGTTTCTAATTCATCTAGTGAATTTCAATGAGTATTGGTTATTTGGAAAGTAGAAGGAAATGACTGATTTGTTAATAGAAAATGCCAAGCCACTTCAGTGATCTTAAGTGAAAATTGAACTGCAGATGTTAAATTTTAGACTTTGTTTTCTTAAAGTAGTTGTTTAATCATGGGGAAAAAAATGTAGATAACATTTTTTCATTGTGGTCATTAATTCACTGTAATTCTAGATGGCATTTAAGTTTAAAAGCTTTTTAAGATTAGTGGCTAGTAATTAGATAGTGGAAATGAAGGAGTTAATAATGGCGAAATTAACAGATGTTTACTGAAGAGGATTTTAACCTTTGATAGCTTTCAGAAGCTCTTTGAATAGATGAAGTTTTTTCAAATATTTTAAAGCTTGTCATGTAAGTCTAATGTTTAAAGGGATACCCTGCACAAGATCTGTGGTTCTGCCTGTAGCAAGTTTGTGATTTTGCAAGGAGGAGTAATATGTCCCTCTTTAAGCATTTAATATGCTGATATATGTGCTAACTGGCTAGACACTCGCATTGATGAATACAGTTTTGTGGGACTATATAGATCGCTTGTAGAAAACCAGAGCCCTGTGATGGTTATTTTTTAAACTCTGATCATATTAAGGAGAAAGTATAGGTCATTGTGGGGTAAAATACTTCTAAATACCATTTCACATTTCTTTTTAGAGCTACAAGTTGTACAAAGGACAAGGTGGAAGAAAAAAGTTAATTGCTTTGTTTTGCTTTATGCAGCACTTGGTGTAAATCATCATAAAATCCTGTGCATCTGTCTGAAATATTAGCAGAATGAAAATGGAGCATAAATTAAAAGCGTTTGTCATAACTAATGACAGGTAATTTGGCTGTCAAATACAAAGTAACACAATAACTCAAGTAAAGAAATAGTAATACGGCTAGAAAGAAATGCACTAGCTTTCAAGTCTTTCTTTGAAATTTTCTTGCGGAGACTTAGACGGGAAGGAGAAACATTTGGAATGCATTGAACACTGCATAACAGGAAAATGAATAGTGCTCTTCATGAAAGTACTGCTTGAAATTCTGAAGTTCCCTAATCAGACCATCATACGAAAAACAGTCTCATTCTGGACAATGTTTCAGTTGAAAATAAGCACCTGTTTCTTAATCAACTTTATTAGATTTTCAAGTAATTCTGAAACAAACAAAAAAACAACCCAAAAAAGCATTGGCATCAGCAATCTGTATGGCTAAAAGCAGCTCTCCATCCTTTAGTGGCTTCAGGCACTAGGTGCCCATTTGCACATTTATTTAAGAAAATTAATTCACATAGCAGTTTAATTTAAAAGCAAACAAACTTCCTGCTTTGGAGTCTTCCAGAGTTGAACTGCAGATGTTAAATTGCAAACTTAGTTTCCTTAAATAAGTTGTTTAATGAAAGAAGGATGTTCCAGATATTCCCAAATTACTTTCAAAATATGTGGCAGTGTCTTGCACTGAGCTTTATAGAGGTGATTGTGCTGGCATTGAAGGGTTTACCCAAAGAACAAAAAGCTGTCAACAGATTTCTCCTTTGAAATAAGGAGCGGAGGCTATTATTGCAACAGCACGTACAGAATTAGAGTCAAATTCCCTTTTCGTTTTCTCCTCTCCCCTCATCCCCCTTTCACTTATTTCAGACAATATAAAGCACTTTTGTTTCTTTTTCAGCATGGTGTTATCAAAATCTCTGTAGACTAGAATACTGCATGAACAGAAGTTGGTTTAATGAATTGCTTTTTAGAAACTTGTCCACTAGTATTCAAGTTTTTATCCATTTTTTCTACAATAGATTGGTGGTGTATCTTTTAATATTAAAGAGTAGATCATTTAAAGTGAAAATTATAATGCTGTTGTGCTTTTTTTAAAATGAAAAATTTATATTCAGGAAAATTGTGACATAATGTGCATTTTGGAAACAGATCAAGTAATAATGGGATCAGTATTGTCTTAGTAGAGATTTTATCAGGTTTTAGCTCTGTATAGGAAGGTAAATGTATTCTCTGGTGAGTACATTCCTTTATGACCAAAGAAACAAATAGTTTTAATTAATTAATTTGTACTTGTTCCTGAAACACTTTTTTGTTGTTTGCTTGTTTTGAGTAAATTGTAAATTTTATTTATTAAAGATTTATTAAAGCCTATGCACACACTTTTGAGAGGTCTGGTCACTAAATTTCAAAGTTTTCATGCAAAAGCAGATTGAAAAAAAAACAACAGTGATGCTGATGTCTCTGAAATAAGGCTGCAGATGGAGATTAGATTTTCATTTCCAGACCATTTTAGCCTATATTCATGGTTGGCAGACCTTATTAGGGTTAGATATATCCTAAATGAAATGTGACAGCTAATTAATTAATTTGGGGCACATTGTTCTCTCCTATTCTTCTCCTTGCCTCCTAGTTTTCACTGCATCCTTTTTTTTCTGAAAATAAGTGGAAATTTTTGTCCAAATTACAAGTGATCAAAACAATTATATGAGGAGGAATTGGAGTGGGCATGATGTGTTTAGGACCTTAAAGATCTTTCTGTCCTCCTGCTGGTATTGAGACTGATCTTGGGCTTGTCCAGCTAAATTATTTCTAATTATTCCTGGATCAGCAGGAAATTTTTAGTTTTACCTGGGAGTTGTTGCACCAGTCTTGGACAGTGCAGAGAATTACAGCTTTTATCAATGTAAGCCATACTCTCAGGTGGCACATTTAGAAACTTTTAAAATTTATTTTAAGGTCATATGTATTCAAAGACAAGGCTAAATACTGCTTGCAACACTGTGGTTATATTTTAAAGTGTTATAATACTTAATTATTTTATAAAATATTGATCATTTATCTGCTTTTCAAACAGCACAATTCATTAGCTCTAAGCTCAGAAAAAATTCCTACAAGGAGCAGTTTTTGAAAAGTGTAGTATGGTGATTTATCCACAGTTACACTACTGTAGTCATGCTTTAGAGATACTTGCGTCAATCCAGAATTTGTATGAGGATAAAAATCCATAGCCTTTAAGCTAATTAACCTCAGAAATTTTGATTTGAATGCACTTCTTGTTTAAACCAACTGATTACATATGAAAGCTGACTTTTATACTTATTAAAACTGTGATAACAGTTTTAACAGCTCCTTTGTGAATACATTTATTCATATTATTATTCTCCTCGATCATTAACACACAAAAGCTATATTTTGTAGTGAAATACTGCTATTGGAGGCTTCTGAGTTTATACCATATTTGTGCTTCCTAAATGTTTATACAGATAGGTATATAAAAGTATATTTTACTGAAATGTACTGACACATGGGAAAAAAAGCAGGAACTCCAACAGCACACAAACAAGTCAAAAAACAATTGTCAGTGTGTCATAAGTACACTCTTGACTGAAGAGAATGATACCAGAACACTCTTGCATGTTGATTTTAAATTCAGGCATCTCTTCATAGTTTGCTGCTCTTGCATAGAAAGAGCTTGCTTCTTTTCTTGTAATGTTTCCTACTTGTTGTAAATTAAGTTCCTTGATATGTTGCTATTATGGTTTTTTTTCCCCTCCTTTCTCTTTGTTCAGTGTTTTAACTTTCACAGCATGTGTAATTCCTTTGATGCACAATAACTGAAATAGAGCTGAAGCATGTTTTACATTGTGGAGTGTAGAAAATGCATTGTTGAGGGTTTTCCTATGTGTGATGCTATAGGTAGAATTAGGCAGTTTGGCAGAAACCAATTGTGGTTTCTCTCTTTTCTACTCATAAGCATTATTTTTTTCCTTCTCTCTTTCCTTTGGATTGGCAGGGAGCACATAAATGGCATACGAGGATTGTATCCATAGTGATGTCTGACCATGTAATTTCAGTCTCTTAATTGTTCTCCATGTCACTGAACTTGCAACTTGAATAATTAAGCGAAATATGCCATTTGTCTAGGATTTCACAGTGGCTTTCAGTATTAGCTGAGTTTGTGCGCATATTTTAGGATATATCCTAAATACCCTTTGGTATCTACACCTTTTTCCCCCTGGTTTTGAAATAACTTTTAGAAAAGGATCAGAACATAAAGATCTTTGTTTAAATGAAATAATGATATGGTGGGCAACTTGATTCTTCTGTTTATTCCAAATCATCATGAATTGTAGAGTCCTTTAATATCTTTCAGTTCTTTTCCACTGCAAGGTTCTATTACCAGTCTTGAGAAAGTAATGTGATAAGTTCTTAAAATGAATAAAGTGAATAAAATTTCAGCAGGAAATCTTTACCAACAAATATAAAGCAACTTTAAATATATTTTTTGTAGATAATAATTTTTACATCTGGAAGAATCTGCCTCATTATGAAAAGAGCAGAGAAAGGATTGCCACTCAAAAAATAGAATTTCTCAGACAAAAATTTTGTCTCTATCTTTACACAGAAATGAGTTTCCAAGGAGTCTAGTAATCAGTATACTGATACACCTGACCTAGAAATTTAAACTGCAATTTTAAATTCGTTCCCTTTCTAGGACAAAGGCCCCACTTTTAGCTGTATATGTGCCAGATTGCCTTGAAAACATTTTCTGTGGATCTCATGAGATGATGTCCCAGAAACTTGACTTTTAAGGCAAGAATGACTCACTCTGTATAGGCTGAATGCATAAGACACAAAGTAGGGATAAAAGTTACTT
The DNA here is from genome assembly GCA_013397725.1 of Rhagologus leucostigma. Lineage (NCBI taxonomy): Eukaryota > Metazoa > Chordata > Aves > Passeriformes > Rhagologus > Rhagologus leucostigma. The sequence continues at coordinate 634,825 of VZTD01002729.1, forward strand.
CCTAACCAATTTTGTCAGTGCTTCAGAAACAGTCTTTCAGTAGTATTTTCTAATAAGGTAAAGTAGAAGTCTATTTCATTTTCTTTTGGCAATAGATACTTCATAATCCAAGGTATTCATAATGAAAGTTTGCAATAAATGTCTCCTTTAAGCACAAATTTTTTAAACATGTTTTTCTTCTAAATTTTTATCCATATTAATTCAGAACAGTTAGTCTTGCTCAGGAAAAATCCTGCTCATCATTAAATGGATATAAGCTTAAATTGCAGTACTTCCCTTTCTCCTACCCTAAGTATAATGCAGAGACTTCACCACTGTCGTGGTTTAACCCCAGCTACCAAGTAAGCCCCACACAGCCTCATGCTCACTCTCCCACCCACCAGAAGGGGGTGAGAATCAAAAGGGTAAAAGTCAAAAAAACCATCTCTTCAGATGAAAACAACTTAATAAGTAAAGCAAAAGCTGCACACACAAGCAAAGCAAAACAAGGCATGAATTCACTGCTTCCCATGGGCAGGCAGCTGTTCAGCCATCTCCAGGAGAGCAGGGCCCCATCCGTGTAATGGTGACTTGGAAAGACAATTGCCATCACTCTAAACATCTCCCCTCTTTCTTCTCCCAACTTTATATACTGAACATGATGCCATATAGTGTGGAATATCCCTTGGGTCAGTTGGGATCACCTGTCCTGGCTGTGTTCCCTCCCCAATGCCTTTTGCACCCCCAGTCTCCTCGCTGGTGGGGTGGTATGAAAAGCAGAAAAGGCCTTGGCTCTGTATGAATGCTGCTCAGCAATGAAAAAAGCATCCCTCTATTATCAACACTGGTTTTGGCACAAATCTGAAACATACCCCCATACAGGCTACTATTGAGAAAATTAACTCTACCCCAGCAAAAACCAGCAAAGAACGAAGAGCCAGCTGAAAAATTTTTGTATTCACTAGGTGAAATATCTTCCTGTACAGATGGCTCAGGGGAATACAGCCATTTCAATTTTTTTGGTCTGCCTGAAATTCAAAAGCCTGTATGATAAAATGAAATGTTTCATACATAAACAAGAAAATCAATCTAAGCTCTCTAAAGGACACTTATTATGAATGATAGTGGTTACTCTGATTTTTTTTGTCTGCTATATTGATTTATCCACTATAAATGTTTGATTTCAATCTAAATATAGCAAAATGGGGCTAGCGTAGCATAGCATGCATAGATTTTATTTAATTTAGAAGGCCATAACATCACTAAAATTTTGGGTTGAAATATTTACTGACTACAAAAGCCATGCCTGTTGTTCTAAAACAAAGAAGTGATTCTATTCTTGAAGTAAAAATAAAAGGAAAACAAATATTTAGATCATGTAGGCATATGAATTTCATTTTAGGACTTATAATTCCAAGAAGGATATGATTACCCACCCTTCTTAAAGTAGTTTTTAATAAATAAACAAAATCTCTTACCCAGTCACAGAATCCTGAAGAGGTGGCCATTTCCATTCTAGTTGTACACATAAGTTTACACATTTATTTACAGTACAGTATTGCCTTTCTTATAATGAATGGCATTGTAGGCTCAGGGAAAAATAGTACTTTGGTTCCGAAATTTCTCTTTGTCCCATGTACATTTGTAGTGCTTATTGTAAATGCTTTCTTGCATTTTCCCAAGATGGCCTAGTGAAAACAAAAGGAAGGTACTGACGGTGATGAACGTGTGCTAGGTGTACTAATGTGGAAGTGGTCAGAGTTTGCTCCTGAGCTTGTGTCTGGTTACAAGGGTTGAGGCTTCAAAGGGGAAGAAGTCCACACTATTTCGACGACGCTCAAAGAAAGTTTTACATACATTGTGAAAGTTTGATGAGGAATCGTACTTCATCAGACAGCCTAACAAGTAGCTGTGCAATGCCTTGTTACTCCAGTAGCAGTTTCTAGTGATGAGCATGTAAGGTGAAGTCCTTCTAGGGAATTTAAAAAGAGAGTAGGGCAATTGCTAGAATCACTAGCTAGAATCTGTAAGCATGAGTGATTGAGTCTTAATACTCATTTAAAAAAGCCAGAGATAACTATTTATTTTGTCTGCCCAGTAGTTTTTCTTCTTTTTTCTTATTCTCTGTGAAGTATTAGAAATGCAGTGTTTGAATTTCTGTCTTCCCTGAGGTGTAGAAGTAGTGTTACTACCCTCCTTTGCAATATGGTACTTCTGACTATGAATTCTGAAAATGGTCCCTATTCTTGTCGGAGCCAGTCACTCTCGGCTTTACTTACCCTTTTTTTCTGTCCATCACCAGCCTCGTGTTTATTTGAAGATTCCCAAAGTAGTTTTTCCTGCTTAACAGACTTTTTATTCTCAGTTTCTTTCTGAGAATCAGCTTGCATATTTTGAAATAAAAATTGCTTGCTTGATTATTTTATTATTTTATATTTATTATATGATTATTTTAGTATTCATAATACCAGGAATTTTAAAATTCTGTGAATACCATTTCTTAATCTTCAGTGGTGGTTTTGTGAATAAATGATGCTGTGTAGCAATTCTCTGAAGTTTCTAATGAAAATATTGAACAAAAAGAGGCCCATAATTACTGCATTCAATCAGATAATACATTAATCAGTTCAGAAAAATATCATTATATGATATGATAGCTAATCCACTGGAAATTCATATTTCAAAATGTTTACGTGCACTAGTACAAATGTTTTATGAAACCAAGTTTTTGTTTTCCATTTTGTGTTTCATTATAAAGTCATAATTCTTTGAGACAGAATTTAAACAAATATGTGAAGTTTTTACATTTAAACTCTTTTTTCTTCTCTTTATAAATCTTTGTGAAAGAATCCTGATTTGTTGACCTATTTCTACTAAACGATACCCCCTAAATTAATGAAGTATTTAGTTGTTGCTGCTTATTTTCATAGGCCTACTCCACTGTTGGTCATCAAAAGCTCAGTATATATGATAGATAATTCCCAATATGTGTATTTCCTACACGTGATTTGTATTTCCTCTATTCCAGATGACTAAGGAAGTTGATTCAAAATAATTATAAGCATTTATTATTTTCAATGTACTAATTATGTTTCAAGGAATGGAAAGCTTTGAAAGCCTAAAAATGTCAGGTTCCCTGTTGCTTTAGCAGATTGAGGAGAGATTAACAAGGATTGGGAGGAATGGGTAGTCTTAGTGCAATGACGAGGTCATTTTCCATAAAGGAATATCTTTATAGCGCTATAGCTATACCTCAATAATAGGCTGAAGCTAGTGAGAAATTAGCTTTCCACAGAGATAGAGTTCAGCATGGAATGGCTCTAGAATCTTAAATCAAGATCCTAAGTCCGTTGATGTCTGGAAGCCAAAAGTCTGCAAAGCTTGCATGACCAGAAGTTTGCCTAAAGAAGAAAAAATGTATCAAGATATAAGATATGTCCACCAAAAATGACTGTTGCTGAAGAAAAATGCATCGATGCATGAGGAATTTTCTATAAGTGTTAAAAACTCTATTTTCAGGCTTTAATGTCATCTATCAGTAAGTTGGTTGATCAGAAATATGAAATCTAGGGATTCTTTGTAGAAAATACTCCTTATCAGAAATATAAAGGATGAATTTCAGTGTGCTGATTTGGATGTTTGCAAACTAACTTTAGACAGGCTCTAGTCTGAACATTTCTGACCAGAAAGTTTGATTCATTGATCGAAAAGTGAGTGGGTAGTTGGTCAAATGGGAGATTCTGATTCCACCATACTTCCTGCAATTTGTCTCTGTCACAAAATTTATCATTCATGTTGAGATTCTGGTAAGAGTGGTTATGAATGACTTAATTACTGGTGAGCTTACAGTAACTGAATCAACACTGAAGAGTAACAAACATGGTATATTAATCTGACAGATCTTATCTAAAGGAAACTCTGGAGGCTCCTATTTGTTCATAAGACAAGTGGGATACCGTGGTAAAAGCAAACTGTTAAAGAAATAGTCTTTTCCCCTTTTTTGTTGTTTTTGTGTTGCTGAGGAGTTTTGCTGACTCTGGAAATTTCATTAATTTCCTTGGTTCTCAGTAGGAGTTGCTTCTTGCTTTTTGACAGTCACAGATAGTTTCTAGGATATGCAAAGGTGTTTTCTGCTGATGCGGTAGCTGCCTTCCCAAAATACACAGAGAATTAGCTTACTTTTGCCAATTTGAAGAGTGAATGCTTGGCTTCTTTCCCAGTTCTTTGTTTACTGCAAAATTTGTTGTTTCTTGAACCACAGCTATGTCCCTTTCACTGGTTTTTTGGGGGGGATTTTTTGGTGTTTTTCTTCTTTTCTTTATACATATTTTTTTTACAACCATACTGATTGAATCATGCCAGTCTTTCTCACAGCTCACTTATTAGGCTTTCCCCTTACCCACAGATATCTAACTAGTTATAAATTCCATTCTGAAGCACTTGTAGGGTTAAAATGGACTTCTTGAGGACATCTGCTTGTTTTTCTGTATTTTTATAGCTGTCTTCACACTAGAATCTTCAAAGATTATTTTCCAGTCTTTTTTTTTCTTCCAGATCATTTGTCTGTCTCTTCTGTACTTGATCTCCCTTGAATATCCTGTTCCCAAGAATTAGACTGAGTAATGACTTTTGAGTATGAGTCTCCAACAAATCAAGTGTTTGATATTTGTCAGTTTTCCATTTTGCTGACTACAGCTTCTTGCAGGGACAGGCAGCTGCACACTGTCTATTGATAAAGCTGGCTCAGTAGAGTTTCAGTGAAGAGCAGTTATTTTTTTCTTCCGTTCTTCCAACTGTGCTTATGTGTATCTTAGAAGAGAAAATGGCATTGGCACTGGCTCCTCCTTCAGTCTCTTCCTAGTATGAAAAGAAGGCTTCATTTGTTCATTTCCAATCAGTCGTCTCTTCATCAAGCTATATTGATTCTTTTTTCTTTTCACAGCAGGGAGAGCCCATTTTATGCAGGGTGAGTCTCATTTCATTTTCATTAATCATTTGATGAAAGTCACGAAAAACCTGCACCTGCATTAGACTATCAAAGGATTATCCCAGTTCCTTCCAGTAAAGAACTGAAGGTAGATGAATGCAGTAAAGATGAGATATAGATGACCACCTGAATCTCTCTAGATTTCCCACAGTACTTGAAAGGATTGGATATTTTTCACCTGGAAGTTATTTGAGTTCACTTCTATTTTTTACCCATGATGTAGTACCATCCTATTAATTGCTTAAAAAAAAAAAAAGTAAAAAGCATTCTCAGTACTGCCAACTTAGATAGTTAATTTGGAAGAAATATGGGATTGAATCATTGCATATTAAATGTCGACATTATTTGTTACTAACTGAAACCCCTCTTCAATAAGGAAACAACTCTTGTGTGGTTGAGCTTCCTTCCTCAGTGCTTTGTATCCTGCTAAATCTGAACAAGTTGTCTGTTTGTCAATGAATGTATTTCTGCATGCATTTTCTGGAAGAAGCAAATGCAAACAGAAGTAGAACGGAGAAAGTGAAAATGTGGAAATTATTCTAATAATAAAGTGTGTGATTCCATTTTTGATGAAAAATATTGCCAGAGTGATTCAGGAGTTTAGATCTCCTTTCTGTAATTAATACTGTGCCCTTAATACTGTTTACCATGTTTCAAATAGGTTTGGAAAAATATTGTTAAAATCATTTTCATCTTGGGATCTTAAGTGATTTGGGAGCTAGCAACCAAAACTGTTATTTTTCTTTCCAAAATATCAACTAATATTTGAAAAGAAAGTCAAAGTTCTTTCGCATTTTAAAATACAGAACTGAATTGTTTAGTTATTTAATATAATTTTAAAGGTATAGTGAGCAATAATTTCATGTAATAAAAAAACCAGTTATTGCTCCACTGATGTATTTTTAATGCTGCTTTTAGATCATTGATGAAGATGATTCTGAAGGTTCCTTTCATTTGAAAGTTTTAGAAATTTCACTTCATGTTCAGTCTCTTGGTATTGGATTCTTTTTTTGTGAGATGTCATTGGTCATGTGGGTGCTAGAAAGATGAGTGGTCTTTTATTACAGTATCAGGATGCCATGAAGGTGGCTTATAAAGACGCAGGCACAGGCGGCATCACTGTGAAACCACATTTATAAGTTATAAGACTGCTGATCAGGGAGAACAGTTGCATCCATTAGTAACAAGGAAGATGAAGAAGCTAATTAAAGGGAGGAAATGCTGAAGGCAAAAATGGGAACAAATTAGAGTCTTAGTCATATATTTATGTGAAATTAAAAACATGTAAGCTTAAGAAATGGAGGTGTAATTTCATCTTACATTCCTGGTCTCTGCACAAACTACTTAGGTGTTCTCCATAGCTTTATGGTATCATCTGAAATACATGGTAAAATTATAGATTAATAACTTAAATCTGTCTTATGAGAGTATTTTAAGAATTGAGTTGTTCATGAGTGTTATCTTGGTAAAATAGCGGTGACCAGAATGTTAATATTTATTCCCTGGTAAAACACCTCTCTTGTTACAATTCAAAAATGTTATTATTTTAGACTGGAGCAGGAACTCATATTCCTAGGTGCTAGAAAATTAGAGATTACTGTATATGTGTCTGTATATATATATGCATATAGATGTTTACACACACATATGTATTTTTAAACCTGATTCTGACAGTGGACTCTATCTTCTTCCATTAAGATGAATTCAGCTCTTTTCTGCCTGTACTCTTATCAGGCAGACAGGTGAAATATAGCTTATATTTTCAGATCTTTGAATAGTAGTAAGATTTGATCCATGGTTGTGTTCCTGTAACACCAATACTTTAGTTTGCATACTGTTATTATTGTGATTACTTATCAATATGATTGTGATTAGTATTGATTAAAAATATCCTGAAGGGATGGAAAATCTATTAGTATTGGATATGAGGACATTAAATTCACATTAAGATAAAACTGATGAAAAAAAGAATCAGTGTAGCTTTGCCTATGTACATTACTGAAGAAGCTCAACAAATACAAGTAAAACCCAAAATATAATCATTCTCATAGCACTTAGTGCAGCTTTTACTGTACTCTGATATCTGGTCCATGTTATTTTTAATATGAATTAACAGAGTTATATGTTTAGGCCAGAAGAGCCATGTATGTGGATTCAGAACTTCAAGTATTGGTTTTCTAGCCATACAGCAGAGTTGTGCTACACATATATGCAAATAAGAGGAAAAGGAACAGTATTTAAAAGCTTATTTTCAATCTTTCTAGAAATTCAGGTTTTCATTCATATTTCTTCTTTCCTCTTCTTTGATTGTGGACTGCATGATTACCCTACCACATGAATTTTAGACTTCAAACTACAGGCAGGAATGAACTATTTAAAGAAGGTATTTCCTCATAAAGTGTTCATTCCACCTGCTACTTCCAGTACAGCTGACTTTGGTGAATCTGTCACTCCTAAATCTTCTTTCCTTACTCTTGAAGATTACACTTTTGACACCATCTACTGAAACTGATTTAACGAAATGTGTCGTTCCCAGAGGAAAATTAGTGCCAGTTTTTTTGAAGATACCGAAATATTGGTCCTGCCATCTTCCACTGATGTGGTTGCCAAGTTTTCTTCTGATGAAATATCCTTAAAGACATTCTTTATCTTATCTTCTCAGTGGCCTTAAGAGAAGGAGTTGAGGAAATGTAAAGTGCTGATCATAGTGGATATGCTATGCCTTACTGAGATATGAAGAACAACAGGGATGAGGGCCCACCAGGTTTAATAGAAAAGTGGTGGGTTTTTTAAACTGAGATCCAATGGTTTGCTATAGTTTTCCTGACTGTTGCTATTTTAATAGTCTTCTAGAATTTATTCAGTAAGACAAATTTTGTCTCTTTATCTAGCAGAAGGAATATTTGAGATAAAGTCCAGAGACCTATCACAGGTGGTAGAGCAGAAAGAATGCTAGTGTATCTTTCAGTAGTCTACTTGTCTCCTTAGGCTTCTGCTTTTCTCTAAGATAACTCAGCATTATGGAATCTTATGTTGCTGTTACTAGACTTCTGTGATCCTACCTAGTTTAAGATTATCCTTAATAGTCAGTGTAGCTAGATAGAACATCTCAAAACTTATTCTCAAGCACCACATGCAAATTTAGATGATTCTAAAGAAAAATAAAGTGAAATAATGAGTAAGTTTTTGAAACTAAAGCTTCTTTTAAAAATACACTGAAAGTGTACTGACATAGTTGTGGTTGGGTTTTAAAAATGTAGCTTTGAAAGGTGTATTTTCGAGAAACATCAAGCCTGAGGTGGATTAGAATCTGGCTTCCTTGAAAATTCAGTCTAGCCCATTATAATTATTTAGAAACATTTCAAGTCACAGAACAGTAAGAAAAAATGTTTCTTTTCATTAAATGATTATTTATTCTTTTAACATGCTGTGAGCTTCATTGTGCAGAGAACATTATAGTTAAATATGTTAAACAGAACAGCCATAAATGCTCACACTAAGTAATAATGGTAATAGAATCAGGTCACTGCTTTCCATTTTTGTGAAGTGATAATTTTATTGGAGAACAATATTCAAGATGCAAACATTTATTGTCTTTTTATAGACAATTGTTTCAATAAGGGTTTAGTGAGCACTGGCATCACAGGGAGAAAATTGTGTACCTCAGCTTCTGTCCTGCCTGTGGCTGTAATGAAGTCTCCGTAGTAATCTAATTGTATTGACTTAGGAAAAAAATGAAATTCTAATTGTCAACATGAAGCTCAGCAAACTGTCAGTAAAAATATACTGACTTAAGCCTTGTTGACATTGATGACAAAACTGTACTTTGTGGCCACGAAAAAAAACAGATTCTTCTGAATTATTAAACTTCAAATTGCATAGATTATGTAATCAACTCACTTGATGTACAGCTTGATAGTGAAGTTATTTGCATGTGTTCTTTCCTTTAGATTTTCGAGGGTGCGAAGGGATTTCCAGATATGTTCGTTAGAAAACAGTTTTGGAGTGTTGTGTACAAATCTACCTTCATTTCTGAAACTTACAAGAAGAAAAATCCAGAGCAGAACAAAAAAGCATCAAATCCTCAGATTAGAATCTTGAAATGCCTCTGTTTGACATCTACATAACAAAAGTAGTCTATGATAAATAACTTTTTTATTTTATTGTGAGGCAGTGTTTGTGTAGTCTCCATCCTTGGGGTTGGACCAGATCACCTCTTTGAACTCCATTCTGTGATTCCATGACATATCCTAGTACAGGACTCAGAAAAAATCGCACTGTCCAAGTGCTTTTGAGCTACTGAAGGAGTTTGCATAGTGATCGCAATTATACTGAAAAGAAAAATAAGTAAAATACAACAAATACAAAATTACCCATTAGGGCAATAAGGATTTATGCTGTTTTCCATGTAATGTACCATAGAGTGATGAGGATTTTATCGTATCTGGCAGTTTGTGGCCCAGTGACTGTTTGTGGTAGGGTCAGTTGCTGCCACAGTTTTGGCTGCCTTTGAAAGGCTTGAATGGCTAATACCATAAGGAGAAGAATTCGCCTGTGTCAGGTGTAGCCCATATAAAAATGATTTCAGAGGAAGCTGCTCTCTCCATGCAATATTTAATTCTCTAAGAATGCAGCTCTACTACCTTGTCAATCTACTCATAGTTGATATAATCCCAACCAAATCAAGATAATACAATATTTTTCTGTTAATTTTGGAAGTATTCTAGATTACCAAACACTTGCAGAAGAGAAGGAACAATTCATCTACCTCAACACATACTGGAAGTGACAGCAAGAGCTTCGTGTATAGGTGCTTGGCATTTTAAATTCTTTCGAAGAAAATTCATCTTTTATGCATCAGGCTTTTTCAAAACGTACAGCCCACTTGCTTGCCATCTTCATATTTGTTTTTATAATGAGCTTCTTGATTTCATCCAAAGTCTTGATTTTAGAGCCAAGGTTGGGATGTAACATGCTAAACATTTGTGTATTTACTACACAAGAAGTGTTATGGTTCTTACAGCACTTCCTGCTCTGTGTGATGCATTTTTCACTATGTATGGTAAACTTTCAGCTGAAGTCTATAAAGAAAACAGTAACATTATTTTCTGCTGTAAGCTTAATGCCACATACTGTGTGAGGGGAAGCAAAATGAATGACCTGCTCTAGTGTCATACAAAAAGAGAGCTCTCCACAGCATTAGCTGCTGGCCGGGGTGAGTGGGGAGAGCTAGCTGGTTCAGATAAATCATCTACATGATGTTTTGAGCTATGGCTAGTTACGACCAGACTTCTTTTTGATTTTTTTTCCTCTAAATGCTGGTATGAAGAATTTTCCCTGCTAGCTATAGTTCTTCTTCTGTATCTGAAGCTCTACAGCTCATCCAATTCCAATATGTTCCTTACCAACCCAAATGATGATTGGGTCTAGATGCTGTCATACTGTGAATTTATATTTTAAAGTTCCTTTATGTTTTTCATTCTTTCTATGAATTAAGAAAATGATGCATAGAGAATCAATCAGTAATGAAAATGTCTAGGAGCAGTGTTACCTTCCAGGTGACAGTTTCAACAGGAGGTGTGGGCCCCCTTCCATGAGTTCATAGGTCCAGAGAGGTTCCTGCTTCAGCATGGGCTCTCCATGGGGTCACAAACTCTGGCACCTCTGGCTATTCCAGCATAGGATCTTCCATGGGCTGTGGTGTGGATATCTCCTCCCTCATGACCCTGCATGAGCTGCAGGGGGGCAGCTTGCTTCACCAAACCTCACAGAGTTGAACAGTATACAGTGAGGGAACTGAGTGATGCCTGGCTGTGGTGATGGAATAAAATGTCATTGTATTTAATGATTTGTGTTGCAATTCCATGGGACTGTATTCACAGTTTTAGGACCAGTGCTACTTCTGACATTCTCATGATCAGAAAATTGACTTTTCAACTATTTTTAATGAAAACAATTTTTTCATAGGTCATATATAAAGTTAAGTCACAAGAAAATGGAAATGGTGTAAAAATAGCCAGTTACTTTAAATGTCAAAATTTAATCATACATTGCATTTTTGTTACAACGGCTGGCTAAATAAATGTGTAGAAACTCACTATAAGGAGGAAGTTGATTAACCTATTCATGTCCTTAGTTTCTGGATTCATAAGGCATTTACACACAACTAGGATGAAAAGTGTCAGGATATGATAAGAAGATGATCTAAGGTCTTAAAACCTGGTCATACTTTGTTTTGGGAGGATTGAGAAATGTCATTGAGAGAAATTTTGTTTGTTAAATTTACTACATAAATAAACTGCTAAACATTGCATTTAATCGAAATTGAGGGCAAAGAGACGCAATTATGACTGAAAAAAAATGACAAAATGCCTGTTTGTTCAACTTATTTAAAACCTGCTTATTAAGTTCTTTATTTCTGTTTTGACTTATTTCAGTGATGTATGTATTGTCATAATATGGGTGTGTGTTCTATGACTTATGGCTCTAATTATTCACTGTGAGTTAATTTATTCCATTAATATCTCATTCACTAGAAGAATGGTAAAACCTAAAGAGTGTTGATTTGGATAAGTATTTAGCAACACAGATAATTATGTGAATATTTTTGAGCTTCACATTTTAAAAATCTTGTGAAATCAACGTTTCTTTGATCCTTCAAATGAATGTAATCTGTTTTTTATTTCTCATTGAATCAACTGACGCATTTTTGTGCATTTTTACTTTTCCTTCAGTGAAAAGAAAGGCAGCTTTTAAATGCAAAATTGATTGTTTTATCTGGTTTATAAGTTTGTTGAGTTTGTTTGTTTTGGATTTTTTTGTTTTGTTTTGTGTTTTCTTCTTCCTCCTGAGCACAAAGTCTATTAAAACAACATTTCTAATGGGCATATAGCAGAAAGAACTCTTACATAAATAGAATGAGACTGCTTTAATTTCATTTTTAAGTTGCAGAGAAAATTTAATACCTTCCAGTCTAAAGGCAATGTGACAGCTGAATATGAATACAAATATCTGTAAAAGATAGTTAAGGAGGAAAAATAATTTAAACAGTTTCTTATTAAATGGCATAAACACTTTTGTTCTAAAGAAATAATAGTAAGTTCTTTAAGCAGTTTGCAAACAGTTACTGCTTGCTTGTGTGTAAGAAGAACGTAAACTAGGTCAGAATTGCAACAGAATATAATTGTATCCATCTCTTAAAGGGCAAATGAATTTTTATTTTTGTAAAATAAGGATGTATGTATAATAGCATCAATTACTAATTTAATTTGCTAAGTATAACAAAAGAGTGAAAATTTCGTTTATGAAAGATGTGTTTTAAAAAGGTGAGATTTTTCTTCTATTTGTATGAAAGAGTGTGCTGGCTACGAGCTATGTGAAGAAAATTACCTTTACCTCAGCCAAAACCAGTACAAAACAAAAGGTACATGACTCTCTTTCTCCAGAACCAAATTTTCCTGAATGATCTCATAAAGGACAATAAAACAATATTCAGAAATACAGTGTAAGATACTCTGGATGGATTACTTTTATATTTTTAATAGTTTCTTACTGATAAATTTGAAATGCAAATCCAATTTAAAATAGAAACCAAAAATTTACTTTAAATTCATGAAAACCACCAAATTCTTAATAGATGCCTAGTAAAAATAACATTGATGTGGTTAATGCTAGATGAATGCATCTCTTCTGTACCCATAGAATCTGATCTTCTATACATTTTGAGATAATCTTCATGTAATATTTTATGTGAAAAACAGACCTCTCATTTACTTACTTGTACTTACATCTTTCTTTTCCAGATGACACGAGAGCAGTATATATTAGCAACACAACAGAACAGCCTTCCAAGGACTGAACATCCTCAGTTTTACCCAGTAGGGATTTATGGATGGCGAAAGAGGTGCTTATACTTCTTTGTCCTTCTGCTGTTGGTTACCATGATTGTTAATTTAGCAATGACAATATGGATTTTGAAGGTTATGAATTTCACAGTGGTAAGTATTACAGTAACTTTATGTACCTCATTTCTTCAAGTACTAACTTCTAGTTGTTTTCTTTTTCCTTTACCATGTTATATAGAAATCTTATAATTTTGGTTGAAAAATTATATGTACCTCTTTGAATGTTAGTTCAGATATTTATACTTTTTATATATATTCTGCAGTGAGTGGACTGGTGCCCTATCCTGATGTTTTTGGTTAATCATATCTTCTGAAATTATATCTAGATCTTAGATTTTTTTGTTTGTTTGTTTGCCCGCCCAATCAAAAGTGTCATGATGACTGCCCCAAGCGTCTTTTGTTTTCTTGTCACCACTGAATAATAAGCAAGAGGAGTTTACTATATGTGTTCCGTATAGTATCTCTCTTAGGAGGGAACTGGGTTGGTCAGGTCAATTTATAGTTCCTTTTATAATTTTTTTTTTGTTCTTTGTATTTTTTTGGAGTATACTGACAATTTGGACTGTGTTTCACCTAGAAATTAGAGTAGCTGTTTTGCTGTTGATAGGGGGGTAGATGAGTCTAAAAGACACGTGCTTTAATGAGTTGGTCTCTGGCTGGAATCTTTAATATCAGCAAAGTATTTCAGACGTACACTCGAAAGAACATCTGCTTTCAATGGAAACTGTGGTAGGAGTGTGTACTAGTTGGCAGCAGAGTAGTGATGTTTTGTATATCAAAAGAAAAGATAGAACTCTACACAGTTTAAAACAGCAACTTCTCTCTGGATTTTAACCTTCATAATCTATATTTTGATGTATTTATAAATTTCTAATTCCTAGGGTCATAGCACATTTCTGTTCTCCATTAGTTTATCAAAAATAAAAGAATAGCCAGCAAAACCAGCATAAAACCTGTCTAAAATTGTTCTATATCTGTTGATGATCTGTAATGCATTGGGTTGAGACTGCTGTCTGCTGAGACATATTGTGCAAATACATTGATTCTTCTGAGTTTTCCACTAGTGGATGAATATGTTGAAGTCATATTTTGACAATAGTATTACGTTAATATTCATGTATAGAAACATTTGTGAGTATCATTGGGGGGGTTGCCTTTTTTCAGAGGGGGCATTATTTTTTTTAGTTCTGTTTTGTTGGGTTTTTTTTAGCGTAATGTGCTTTCAAAATATGACACCCATATGTGGTTTTGCTTATTAGAATAATTGTTCATTTGTACTGGAAACATATTTAGGCATAACTGTTTTAAACAATTTTATAATATATAGATGTTTTAAAAAGCACAGAATTTTTCTCTGTGCAGAAGATTGCATTCCAATAGAATATTTGAAAGTACTGTTTCCTTATCTAGGGATTGTTTGTCCTTCAACATTACAAGCTATTATAACACTATTCAGTTTAAATCTTGTCCAATTTGATCATGCAATTTTTTAAAACAAAACCAAAAGAGATATTTAGAAATATTTTTCTTTCCTGCATGTCAAAGTTTGTTGGAAAGTTAAAAGTTTGTGATGAATTACTAAATCAGTGCAGGAATCTAGTACAGAAAACAAACAAATTGTTGCAGCTCTTATAAACACCTTTTCCTTGATCATATTCAAATACAATTTTTTAATTGTATGCTGAAGTATGAATTTACTTCTGCAGATTCATGGAATAGTAGTCTTCTACTTTGAGTGGCTGCTATTCAGATTGGAATCTCTGTATGCATTCAAAAATTGATTGCTAGAAGATTGTCACGTTAAAAGTTGAGTAACATCTTCATGCTTATGTCCTCACATGTACGCTTGAGCATGAGTGGGAAATTTGTATTAACTCTGAAAGAGTCACATTCTTAGAAGCAGATGTTTGAAAGTAAAATAATTTAGCTTATGAACCTAAATTTCGTGTATTTAAAAAGGCAAAGGCTTTGAAATATATATGTATTTCTTCCATGTATATGTATATATGTACAGATAGATATAAACTAAGAAATTTTATTTGTATAACTGGACAGTGATAGGAAATCAGAAGTGCAGCTAGAAACCTAAAGAGTGTTTGCTCAAAAGAGGAATATAGCCATGATAAAAATAATTGCTGAAATTGGACTGCTTTGACATTTTGACATTATTTAAAATTATTTCCTGTTTTAGCATAAGCCGGTTTTGAGCTTTCTATAAAGACAACAGTAATTGCAACACTTCAAGGGGTCGTAAAGAGCCAGGTCATGGTTTGTCATTTGTCTGACAATTGCAACACCGTTAATTTGTATTAGCGGTTGACTTTCTATTTTTAACTGTAAAGCTACAGCCACCGACAATTTTGCATAATAAAAGCCTTTCTGCGTTCAAGTTTCTAGTTGAAAAAGTTTTCTGAATATACTGACCTTGCACATAAAGTCACATTCTGAATCTGAGCTAGTTATCCCATGCTCTTTTATACTCAGAGAGGAGAAATAGGGTCTCCTGTAAGGCATTCATCTCAGTAAGATAGGCAACTAACATGAATTTTTCTTTTGGACAAATGTTGAATAGCTTATCAAAGAAGTAATTTTTAAAAAATGGTTTATGTGCAGTTGTGTAAAAACATAGCACAGGCAAGCTGTGCAATTTTCCTTTTATCAGATTACATAGTAATGACTAGGAAACAGAGAAATGTTCAGGGATACAATCTCTTCCAGTGTACAAGGTAAGAAACTTGAAAGGTAAATACAAGTTACAAATAATTGCCCTGATATATAATATATATCAGATGAGCAAAACTAAAAGTAATTAATATCTGTGTAGCAGGAATATTAGATGGAGGAATCATAGATGTAGTAATAATTTTTGAAAGATATTTTCTCACTGGTAGATTAGTCTTACTGTCCTTTAATATCTAGTCAAGCTCTGTTACCTCACTGTTCAATTATCTTTTTAGAAAGGTGTGGCCAAGAAGGCCAATGACATCTTGGCCTATATCAAGAATAGTGTGGCCAGCGGGACTTGGGACCTGATTATCCCTCTGTACTTGGCACAGGTGAGATCACACCTCAAGTACTGTGTTCAGTTTTGGGCCCCTCACTTCTAAAAGGACATTGAGGTGTTGGAGCATGTCCAGAGACAGGCAATAGAACTGGCAAGCGGTCTAGAAAACAAGTCTTATGAGGAGTGGCTGAGGGAGCTGGGGTTTAGCCTTGAGAAGAGGAGGCTCAGGAGGAACTTCATCGCTCTCTACAACTGCCTGAAAGGAGGTTGCAGTGAGATGGGGGTTGTTTTCTTCTGCCATGTCTCAAATGAAAGGGTGAGAAGAAATGGCCTTAAGATGTGCCAGGTGAGGTTCAGATTAGATATTAGAGTTTTTTTTATTTTCACTGAAAAAGTAGTTAGGCACTGAAATAAGTTGCCCAGGCATGGTGTGAAGTCATCATCTCTGGAAGTGTTCAAAGGGCATCTGTATGTGGCACTTGGGGATGTGGTTTAGGGGTGGTCTTGGTGGCACTGGGTTGATGGTTGGACTGGATGATCTTGAAGGTCTGATTTTCAAAGGAGACATGCAAAACATCTTGGAAAAATCAAGCTGGGAACAAAAATCTGTAACTTTTGTCAGTATATAAAATACTAGTCTTAGGGTACTTGAGTTTCATGGAACATTTATAATTTCCTTTCCTTGTACTAACCTTGGCATGGTTCACAGGCTACCCCATGGAAACTTCTGTCTTTCACTTTCCATGAGAATGTAATTATCTCTCACTTAGTCTGTGTTATACATGCTTAATGAAGCTCAAAGCAGTTAGTTACTTTTTTTCTGCCTGTACATTTACTATCCTATGGAATTCAGGAAGGATGGGACACTCAAGTCGTGACTTGGTACCAGAGCTGCAAGGTAAAATATGAATGGCTTCATGTTTATAACATCCTGGTTATTTCACACGTGTAATATATGGGAATCTTAAAGGCTCGTGAAGAAAGTATTTTTTTTTATTGTGCCCGCGTTCTTATCATCCTGTGTTTACATGGACCACAGTGTAGGTAATTAGCTGATTTTTTTTTTAAAGATCTAATCACTTGAGCATTATTCTCTGATACAATTTTTATTTTGTGTCTTCTTTACGTTATTCTAACCTCAACAGAACTATAATTTTATATAATTTACTCTTCATATAGCTGTTAATGAATAAAGTATATTGACACTCTGTCAATCTGATTAATTACTTTGTAAAAGAGATTTACTTATTTTTGTTACTAACCAAATACCAATGTAGCAATACATGACTGAAAGTTTTCTGCACATATTTCAAATTAGCTTTAAAAAAGGAAGTTCAAAGTATTCCTCTTATTGTTGTGATGTGACATTGTGAAATAATATGGAGCAATCAGCATAGAAGCCTAGGTCCAGCTCTTGGTAGGAGAGGCATTTAATAACCTCTCATTTATACATTTTCTAATATGTGCACAATTGGCATTGATATTGACAGTTACTTAATCTTACATTGTTCCATTGCTTATTACATTACATTCAAGTCTGGAGCTTACCAAAGCTTAAAAAATGGTAATGTTAGAAAAAAATGCTCATGTGAACCCCTTTAATTCTTACATCTTTTTGTGCCCTGTGACAGGCACATAGCGCCAAGTTATTTTACTGGTTTTGGTTGTACATCTGGTTTTGTGTGTCTTCATATTCTGATTGCCCCTAGGAATCCATATATGAAAAGACATTTTGTGACCCCCTGTAAGAATGCAGCCACCTATTTCAGATGTTTTCTCTTGCTGTAGTCACTTGCAGTGTTGCAGTCAGTTTTGACTGCTGTCATGACACAATGTTGTCTGTATTGATCCATGTTAAACTCCTCTTGCCAGCACTACCATGGGAATTACTTTTAAGATCAGGAACCAGACAACTTATCATCTGGGTAGAGACAGTTATTTCTCCAGGGAATTTAAACAGCACTTTAGCTTCAGACATAAGCAGCGTGTAAAGAGCAGTTCGAATTTCCTGGCTAGAACTCACGTGCTTCATGCCCCCAGCTGAGCATTCTCTTGTTGCAGGCTGCCTAGCTCTGGATTCACGTTGTATGGACAGCAGGTAGTTTGCAGATGGAATGTCTGCCTGAATATACACAGGCCAAGTAAATGTGATTTCTTTGTTATGTGACAGCATATATAATAAGGCAGAAATATGCAACCGTTAATTCCTCCCTGTTTGCATCATTACAGATTATCCCTATATTTCTTTACAAGTTTCAGGTTTTTTACAATTGGAAACTCTCAGGTCTGCAAAAATCTACATCTGAATTATAATATTATATTAGAATTACTTATAGAGACCAGTAAACACAATATATTGTCCTGGGTTTTGGCTAATGTGCAAGAATGTGGAAATCTTTCAAATACTTTACTTTCTGTGTTGGGACACACACACATTTCTGATCTTAATAACCAATATGGAGACAACACTCATAATTTATTTAAAAGTACAATTTCTCCATTAAATTTATAATTTGATACCTAAAGTTTTAGTGGTACAGAAATAAAGCAGCTGTGTTCAATGCTTTAATCTAGACATAGAGCAAACTCTATTGGCATACTGAAGAAAAACCAAATTTATTTGTGAAACTATACTGTAATTGTCATTATCCATTTCTCAACAAGCATGACAGTGATATGAACAGTTAGGTTTCTGAGATTCTTTGGCCACACATATGTTTTTATTTGATGGTCAAAACAGTATTTGGTTATCAGTTCAGTTGGTTCTGCTGATCTCTGTGATGAAGATAGTGTTTTCCCATAACAACAAATACAGTTTCAACTAGAACTAAGGCAAGGATCTTTCCCATTTCTTAGATAATCTTTGAGACATGTCCAATTTGTAGCAGTTCAAATTTATGAAGTTCTGTAATTGTTGTACTTATCTCAAAAACAATTTTGTTGTTTGGCAAACAGAAAACTTCCTTAATTTGACAAAGGCAGCAGTTTGTTATTAGATTTTGAAAAAATATGAATAGCAGTGGTTGATGTATATTTAATAAATATATTCTGTCACATCTGCAGATTTAATTTACTTCAATGGCAATAATTTATTGTCAATAATTTATTTAAAGCTGTAAAATATCTCATTTTTAAAACTTTTTATCTATTAACTAGGTAAAAAACTATTTCTCTAGATCCATCAGTATTTTAGCTTTCAAGAACATGATGTTCTGTTTTGGGATGAATGCAAGAAAGCTCTTGTTTCTTTTTTGTTTGTTTTTTGTAGTGACAAAGTTCCAGTCCAGAGCAGGAAATATTATTAATTTTTAATGATTAAGAGACTTAGTTAAGATATGAGAGACCAAGGTTCAAATTGTCTCCAATGCAGATCATGTTCCAGATAAGTGTTTTACCCGTAGGTTATTAGTCCTTCTGATTTCTGATATTTCTTTTTAATAGATACGTGACATCTGTCATTACTATTTCTTAATATCAAACATTACGTATCAACCTTGTAACAAATTTTATTGAAAATTCCAGTGAAGTAGCTCTGTATTCCTCAGGAATATTTTCAGCACAGATTTATAATTCTTTTGAAAATCTGACTTACAAATGATTTGAAAAAGTGTTTAGAAAATCTTCAGCCAGCTAAAATGGGTATTAGAAACCAGATGTGTGCACATGCACATGTATACATGTATGTACAAAATCTTATTTATATGACTGACTATGTTCTCATATCCTTATGGTGCACTGGAAATCAGAAATTTCAGCTTCTTGAATGAACCTGTCAGCTCCATGAATAATTCAAAAACTTACTCATAGGATGTCAGCAAATTAATCTTGCTATGAGTTAATTTTGCTTGGACTTTATCCCATTTTTTAACTATCATGTAAAAGCTCAACTTTATAGAGCTGGAGGGTATTTTGTAAAACTTGTGTCCTCTTTCATTTTCAGTGCAGTAGGTAGGAATGAAGTGAATTATTCTTATTTATACTCTCTTTTGAGCATTTCACATATTTGCTGTCCTGAGCACAATGAAAAACTCATTTTAAGTATTTCTAGTACCATTCCTCTAAACCTCTTTTTTATCTCATCTCATATGTGTACCTCCTGTATTGTATACCACCTTTCCTGGCCCTTGTGGGGAGGGAAAAAACAGTGTCAGTGCAAGTATGGTGTAGGTTTACTTGACTGTACAGTAATTAATATAAAATCTCTTGTGTCAAAGTGGAAAGGCGACTAATCTGATGTCAAGTTTGTGATACATAAGGCAACAGCTTGCATGAACATTCAAGCCACTGTTAATCATATTTGCTTAGGTATTTTATAGTACTGGGCATCTCATGGAAAGATATCCTTTGGTAAAAGCAAGAAGGTATGTTTAAAACCTATTTAATAGCACTTCTCAGCAAACATTAACTCCCTTGCTGTAATGTGCAGGTTACGTTATTGGTTCTGTGTGGCTGAATGAAGATCTTAAATTATTTATTTTATTTCTGAGACATACACCTTTGCATTTTGGGGTTGGTTTTTACAAATGATCTCTGATGAATAAAGAATGGGATAAAATTAATTTTTCATTTTTATATTTCTTTGGTCATTCAGATATAATGGCAGAGTACTAGTAAAGTTCCCAATAGAAAAAGGAAATAAATATGTTGCACTCTATACAGTCTTGAAAAATTGTGATTTAATTAACTGTAGAAAAAACTAATCTATTTACACAATTGTTTAAGCACTTTCAACCTGACCTTACAGTGCCCTTGGAAAATTGTACTATAGTATCCAGGTCTTTACTTCCTAGGGAAAACTGCGTATAAAAAATGTTTTCTTTGTAGACATGCTTTGAGAACATAAAGAGGCATTTCCCTGTCCAAGGTCACTTCTTGCTCATTTGTCTCATTGCTTTAGATTTGTGTCATTAAGTGTCAGGACTGACTTAGAATCAGCTTAAGGGACACAGATATAACGTGTACCTTTATGCCATGTGAGCTGACCAGCATTTCAAAGGTAGCTTGCCACATGTTTCAAAACGTGGATGGCTACATCTTCTACCACTCACCGGAGTGATTCTGATTGTGCATTAAACCATGACTGGTGCAACCTCTTATAAGGGTCTTAACATTCAAAAAAAGACACAGACTGTGGCTACGGAATGTACAGAAGAGAGCAAAACCAGCTTAAATTCATGTGATAGGTTAGACAAAAATGTGTATATGCATATGTGTGTGTGTATATACATATATTCAGTTTGCAGATGTTTACCTTCTATGAAATAATCATGTGTTTAAGCTGAGTGAACAATGTTTACTAGATAGCTTATCTTAATCACTCACTGTTTAAATAGGCTGGAACAACTATCTCTGAATTTTTTTCAAATATTTGCTTTCATGAAAATGGAATTAACTTAATTTCTATTATAAGCTCTCTGTTTCCTTTCTGTGTGTATTCTAGCATGACATTAGTGTTTGTGCAAATGAGATTCTCAAGAGAATATTATGTAATATAATTTTGAATTCTTAAAGGTTTATTGAGTAAGATAGTTCTGACCCTTATTTTTGTCCAAGTGCATAGCTTGAATATCAGATATTTGAAGAATGTTTTTGATGTGCAGTCATTTTTAATGAGGGGGAAAAAGAAGGAAAAAATTAATTTTGTATAATAGGGTTCATGAAAATAATCAACAGAAAGTCATGGAAAGGAAAGAAGGCTAATGCATCAGCATGTTTGTCTCAAGTGGAGTGACTAAATCAGACTGAGTTAATTTTATAGTTCAGGCCAAGCAGTAATATTTTGTAAGTTTATTTAGCAGTGATTAGAGATATATCAAACCACTTGAACAAACTTTAGTTACTTAAAAGCACCAACAGTCTGTATGAATAATGAAATGTGTCATTCTTATTTCCTTTCCATTATTGGGATGACTTATCTGAGTATAGAGTGCAATAAAAAATTACATTCTCTGCTTGGAATCCTGCTTTTATTTGTACGAATCTTCCATCTTGAAATAAACACAAGTCTGTATACAGGAGCAGAATGTAGTTATGTAAATCTAGCCTAAATTAGACCTAGCACATTTAGGAATTATAATAAAAAAGAAACAGGAAGATAAGATAGAATATGTAGTGATAAATGTCTTACATGGCAGAGTATTTCCTCTTATTTCTTATAAGTCAGGATATTAAATGTGTGGTTGGAATTCCAGACAGGATTAAATGATGAATCAAATGTTTCACTGATGCAGAAGCAAGGACTTTTTTTTTTGATAAAAAACATGAATAAGGTGTTTGTCTGTCCTGCAGCAAATGAGGAGTAAAATTTTCATGACTTTTACCCAAAAGATGCAACACTGATGGGGGTATCTTATTTATGCCTGACAGACATATTTTACTATATTGCTAGGTACAATCAAGGAATAAAAAACTAGAAATCCAATAAAAGCAGATTATAAATGATATTGCCAGAGGCAATGTAGAAGTAGTGGAAATACCACAAAAAGTTAATACACAGTTTTAAACCTCTTAATAGTAATATAAATTTGGCTGTGTTTTCTGGAAAAGCCTGGTCCATCGGAACTTGTCCAATGATTTGTTATTCAGGCATCATGGTGCATACCCTGTCTGTCACACCAGTGTCCATCAGACAATAACGTAGTCCTCACCATTTTATTGTGACATTCAGCTAAATACAACAAATTGTGCACAGCCTTGTGTAGGACCTTAACAGTTTTGAACTTATTGCATCTCAAACCCCAAAAAACCTCAGACACATATTTTTATGTCTCTAATAATGAAATGTGCATTTTTGTGATGCAAAATCACAATCTATACAACTGTTTTAATTCTATATCTTCCTTTCCTCTCACCTCATTGACATCTGTTTATGCAGTAGAGCAACATCAAGAAATGTTTTCCCGAAGAGAAATTTCTAATTACTGTGTTTACTTTTCATATTATCTTCAAGGCTCAGGTTTATAACAGCAAGGATGTGCAAGAGGGTAACAGATTTCTGTCTACATCAACAAAAAACAAGAATTGAAATAAGTATAATAAAAATACAATAGGAATTAATACATATTAACATTGACTAGTTCAAATTTTAAGACATCTTTCTTCTCATATACTGGGATGGCACAAGTCAAAAAATGAAAAGCAATTCTTTTCATAGAATGAAAATCAAAATTGCTATCCTACTCTCCTCAGTTGAGACGATATTTTAATACTAAAGGTAGATGAAAGATGGAAATACAGATAGAAATTAAAAAATACGTACTTGGTCATCTTCAAATAATTTTTCTATGACATCTTTTAGAGATGGAGCTCTTTCTCATTTCCTTCATTGTGTTCAGGAATATACAACTCGTATAAGCCATCTTTCTGGGTCTAGTCATGCTACACAGAAGTAACAGAGGAGACAAATATCTATGTTAGCTTTATTGGATGAACAAGCAATCTGAAAGACATTTTAAATAGTTTTTGTCACATACTCTAATATTTTTATTTATTTATTGAAAGATGATAATCACTATGAAAAAATGTGTTAATTTTTTACAGTAGTCAATTTAAAATAAAAATGTATGATGCAAACAATTAATAATAAAAAGAAATTTGACTGTGGATTTTTTCTCCAGACTGATTGATATAAGCTTATGTGTGTATAAACATCCAAACTTATTTTTTCTCAAGAGGGATGTAAATTATTTACGTTTTGATTTCTTGATGGTTTTAATGGTTTTTTTGGTTCTTCAGTGATTAAAATGCTAACTATGAAGGGAGAGGGTCGATTTTTAAGTTTAGTTCTACGTTATCTTGCTCTTACTTTTAAATTTCATAAATGATTTGCAAAGTGATTTAAATTAAACCCTTTATGGTACCTAATCAGGACCTGTTGGACAGGAAAAAAGGGCAAAGAGTCTGGCAACACAAAGTCTGGCAGATATGAAACTTTGGGGGAATACGCTTGCTATAAACTCTCACATCAATTTTGATATTAAGCAGGAGTGTTCTGGGCTGAATTTCTTAATATGAACTGTGGAAAAATAAATATCCTGTTATGAATTGTTATCTGAGCTTTCGTCTAACTGTCAAAGGACTGTTATACTTCTGTTTTAAGATTTAATAAAGCTGTAACCTGGAGCTTGCTGAAGGTTAACAAAGCATTTACTTTCGAGAAAATAAAATTCAGTGGCAGATAAAGGAATTTATTGCTGTACAAATAAAAAAATAGTTTCTGTAATCTGAAGGGAAACATTAATGGATTTTGGATTCATGGTGTGTGTGAATAAAATTACTTCAGATATCCTAAGGTTCAGGTGAAACCTGAGTCACATGTAAAGTCAAACTACACTAAGACACCTGATAATTCTTAAACATTCTTAAAAATTCTGAACACACTTAAACCACCACTTCAATCAAAATGAAAATAAATATAGATTCTACAATAGGATACAGTATAATCACAGCTTCTCAAAGGTATAAGCTCAGCTGAAATATTCTGCAGACTACTACTATTTGTTGACAAAAGATCTCAGGAGTCCATCTAACTAGTCCAGTCATATAAATATTTCACAATACTCTTTTCTAGTTAACTGAAATTTATTAGTAGAGTATTAGTGAATATTCAGTAAGCTCACAGTGTATAAACTTACACACACACAAAAAGATGTTCCTAAATAATTATTTTACATCAAGTAATCTTTCTGTATTACAGAGAATGTTTCCAAAATCTTACTTGACAACTTTTTAGTTTACTGGGCATTAAAACCTCTCACTGCCTGGTAATGTACGCTGTTGAATGTGATTAGAAGTATTTCTATAAACTTTTTCACACTTCTGTGTGGTATTTTTGTATGCTTTAACACTTGGTATTATTTTTATACATGCAATCTAAACGATTCAAGTGTCAGGTTAGCAGTTAATGGCTGGGTTTTCAAAAGTAATTGGAAGTCAACCTTGATAGCATGTATGTTATTTAAAAAATACCATCCTGCATAGCATTATGCCTGTTGGTGTTGTAAGACACCCTCTGGATTCATTCTAAGTGAAATATTTCCTTATTGAGCACAGTATTTTTTGTGTGTTGTACATATGCATAGTATTCTGGGTGGACTCTGGAAAATAACAGCTAAATAAATAAATACTCTGCTATAAAGGGTGTTGAAGAGCAGTATGCTCATGCAGGTTCTAAAACCTCAAAGCAGGATGCTGAAAGTATTGATCCTCATGAAGGTGGAACAGTAAAATATGCAAAGAATTTCTGTGACTGGGCAGGATACTGAAGATCAGTAATTGTACATTAGAGGTGTATGTGAGGCACCCAAGTCTTTCACCTTCTTTTTCATTTAGTGACAATTAGAAGTACCAATTCCAGGGCAAGTCCAGGAAAATAACGCAATTAGGAAAAGGTGTCCATATAATGGGGAAGGCAGCTGAACATGAGCTAGAGAGAAGAGACAGTTGTTCAGGCCACAGAAGAAACATTCTATGGCGGGTTGCCACTTGGAGGGAGAGGAGCTGTGAAAAGTTGGGGAAAAGTGTTACTCTGACAGCATCATCTGTAGTTAATCTGTGGAGAACTCACCACATGATGTGGATGTTAAAAAATTCATGGATGTTTGGGAATTGAATGGGTAAATACATGGAAAGAAAATGTACCAAAAATAAAAAAAAATCCTGTATTTTAATATTTGTGTGTCTGATGCTATTGGAAGTGAGACACTGGGATTGACTTTTGGTCTCACCCAGAATGGCCATTCTTAAGATTTTATGAAAGCAGGGCTGAGGACATGATTCTCAGTTTATATGTTATGTTGATAAATCAGTTGTTTGTATTGTGTGTTTCAATGCATCACAGTGTGCAGTCAAACTAGGAATTTAAGGATCACATTTAGTCAATAGATTTAAGTGGTTTAGTCTTAAGTCCAGGAAATTAGAAATTATTTCAAATATTTACTTCCTCCTATTAATGGGTAAGAAAATAAAGGGGTAGGCTGAGTAGCAGTGTTGTAGCACAGCAGAACAAAATTAAACTGGTATCTTTTCAAACTAAATTCTGGATTTGGATCTGTAAATTATTGCTCTCTGTCATAAAACTGTAACTTATTTTACTAAAC
Source organism: Rhagologus leucostigma (assembly GCA_013397725.1). Lineage (NCBI taxonomy): Eukaryota > Metazoa > Chordata > Aves > Passeriformes > Rhagologus > Rhagologus leucostigma. Next base: position 660,796 of record VZTD01002729.1, read on the forward strand.
TATTTCCAAGCAATGTCTACTTTCATATAATTTTGCGAACAGTTTAAGATAAATTCTGAAGAGATGGTAAAAAGAACTATGCAAGCTGTTGGAATACAGTTTATGAATATATTTAGGATATTTTCTAAGTTAGAATTTCAAAGAGTTTTTTTCCATCACATTTACAAATTTAACTATGTTTGCATTGGTTGTATAAATTCTGAGAAAAACCCCATCAGAATGTCTTGAATAGAAAATATTGATCAGTTGTTTCAGTTTTTGCCCTTGGCTTCAGATCATACCTTAGGCAACGCAGTGTTACACTTGTAAAAATTTGTCAAGCAAAATGTTATAGATGTTATTTTATAAATACTTTTTTCAGTTTAATAGAATGGATGAAACTCACTTCAAATTACTACAAAAATAATCCATATACCTAGAGTAATTTCTGTGCTTATTCTCAGATCTCTCTCTCTGTCCCTCTGCAAAATCTACAAGGAAGAGGCCACTATAGCTGAGATCATGTAGATTTACTTTTTAAAAATTTCTTAGTTGCCGTTTATGACAACAATTTAGAGAAGCAAAAGCATGTTTCAGCTACCTCCATCCTCCTAAAATTCGTTAGGGGTCTATTCCCTTCTGGTGTATGCATGCAAGCCCTTGTGTTTCCGTGTGTGTATGAAACATACACCTGTGTACAGGTACCCATGCGAATCACAGACAGCCTTTCTTATGCTGGCTGCATTTTACTATTCATCTGTTGTTTGCCCTCTGACCTTGATCAAGTCAATGTCCAAGCACAGATACCCAGAAGATCGCACATATATTCAGATTTGAATATACTTTAGGATCTAGCTACAGGAAGATCATATAATGAGTGTTTTAATTGACTTTGCCCATGTGATTGGGGATGATTAATCTCTTTAAAATGGAATATCATCACAGAATGCTAGAATATTTTCCATAGTTAATTTTGAAACTAACAATATTTGAAGAAAAGCACACCTCCAATAATTTTTAATAGAATGGCAGTTTTTATTTGACTATCAGCTGAAGGAAATGAAAAATGCCATAATCTCTGATCGACACACAGCAGGTTAGAGGCATGGTGGCAGTATTACTGATATCGAGGTGGTAATTTTGCAAAACTACCTAAAACTAAAAAACACTCAGTGCAAGAGGCAAAACAACCTTTCCAATTTAAATTTAATGTAAAGAGAAAGCAGAAAAGCCTTGCATATTTTCAGTAAGACCTCTTTTGTTATTTGACAAAAATGGTCTTTATATTGAGTGCTCCAACATTCTCCTGTTTTCCATTAGATTTCCGTGGAAAGCAAAACAAGTTTATATACCAGTATAAAAGCAGACTTCTGAGGTCTATCAAATTCTTAAAAGTACACAAGTCAGAAAAAATTTCATGAATCTTCAGGTAATGAGATGATAAAAAAAACCTATGTTTCCTTTTTTTCACTTTTATAAGTGAATCATAGAATCATCATAGAATGATGACCTCAATCATCTAGTTCCAGCCCCACTGCCATGGGCACATTTAACTAGATCAGGTTGCTCAAAGCCCCATCTGACCCGGCCTTGAACAGGGATGAGGCATTCACAGCTTCTCTGGGCAACCAGTTCCAGTGTATCACAACCCTCACAATAAAGAGCCTTTCCCTAATATCTAATCTAAACCTACTTTCCTTCAATTTGAACCCATTTCCCTTTGTTCTGTCACTACGTACTCTTTAAGTAGTCTCCATCTTTCCTATAAGTTCTGTTCAGATACTGGAAGGACACAATTAAGTCGTCCTGAAGCCTTCTCTTTTCCAGGCTGAAAAATTCTCTCAGCCTTTCCTTGTAGGAGAGGTGTTTCCTCCCTCTGATCAGCTTGGTGCCCCTCCTCTGGACCAAGTGTTAACTCTGTTCCTTTTTTTCCCCAGTCCATTGTCTTCATCACTATCACTCATGGTTATCAAATCACCCCATGTGGTTATCACCATGTAACTGATATTACTTGCATGTAACTTTAACGTAGCCACATTGCAGTGATGAGTATGAGGACACAAACTCCAATTTATAAAATGCTTTAACTACTCTAATTTTCTGTGAGTGGAATTATTCATATAGCTATACTTCAGAATTGGTTGTATATATTTGAATTTCCTCATGCTGCAAAATGAAAGCTTAAGGGTGTACAGAAAAGGATGTATAGGCAAGGGAAGAAGAAATAGGAGGCAGAAGAAAGGCCTAATCAAATATGGTAAAATTATGAGATTAAAAAAGGATTATGAGATGGAAAAATTGAAAAAAATAAAAAAAGTCGTTTATGTTTCATGTAAAAGAGGCTTCTTAGCTAATAGATGTATTAGCTTCAGGCAGCAATAAGTTTTAAAAATGAAAAACAATATATAATTTTTAGATCGCTAAAATTAAAATGGTGACAGCACTAGCAGATATGATATATTGCAAAGAAGTATTCTAGTCTTCTGAATAAATCATTGGACAAGGACTCTGAAAATCAGAGTTTGATTTTTAGCACTCTTTGCAGTTGCCTAGCTGTGAATATTAATGATTTATTACTTCTAAATGCAAGTTGTTGGAAAACCGACTTGAATGAGAGCAGCCCTGAGAAGGATGTGAGGATTACGGTGGATGAGAAGTTTGACATGACCCACTGGGATGGAGCTCAGAGAGCCAGCTGTATCCTGACTTGCATGAAAAGAAATGAGGCCAGCAAGTTGAGGGAGCTGATTCTTCCCCCCTAGTCCACTCTTGTGAGACCCTAACTGGATAACTGGTACAAGTACCTAATTTTTTTTTATTTCCTGGATTTTGTCATTCTTGCTAGTAATACACTATCTTTAAATAAACATTATTATTAAGAAAAGCTTTTCTGATAGTAATCAGCTTAATTATTGAAACCAGCTTTTTTAATATATAGTTTTGGAAAGGAAAAGAAAAGGAAAGTCAAGAAAATATTGTGGTTAGAGGAAACAACAGAAAAAAGAAAGAAAAGAGCAAAAAAAGACATGAAAATCAGGACAAAACCAACAGCTGTACTCATTTTTTTTAAGTGTGCAGGACTATGAAAATTTTACAAGGACAGAGGTGTACTCTGAAATATACCTAAAACTAGGTTCTTAGAGTGATTCTGGCAATGTGGAACTATATTGAATATTACCTTTCAGTGGGAATAGACACTTGGTTCATTTTCTCTGAAAATCTTTGCTAGAGGAACTATAAATCTATTCTTAAAAATTATGATTACCTTTCACATCACTGGAAGATAAATTCTAGCATATTTAGCAATACTAGCAAGGTGTTATTTATGCAGGTGTTGAGTTTTAACAGTGCCACTACAGATGCAGCATGTATGTGTTAGCAAAGAGGCACAAAGTACATGGCACATTCATTTTTACATGATTTATCTGTTTAAATGTCTCTTGAGATTTAAGTAGGCTAAAAGTGCTTGAAATATCTAGTAGGTACTCATTAGTTGTCCCTTTATTAGTTTGTTCAATTAATGGAGGGCTATAAATTTTATATTAATTTAGAAATGCTTTGGCCTCTAACAATTATGATCTTTTGTGATGTGGTAGTGACATTAAATAAACACAATTGCTGGATGTTGAAATTCTTTTAGAAATATTTATTACTTACAGTAAAACTGTCTCCAAACTCCATAATGATATTATAAAACTTACAGTACCAGGAGAGAGAGGTCTTTAGGAAGAAGTGGTTTCAGGCTTGTACTAAGGCAGAGCAATACAGGCTGAGTCTTGAAAATGAGAGAAGAGGAAGGAAGAAAAGGAAGGAAAGAGAGAAAGGAAAAAAAACATCTCCTCAAAGCAAATTACACTGGCAGTTTCTAGTTGTTGATCTGAGACTCATTAGCTGGGTATAGGTAGCTAAATAAGCTCTAAGGAGTATAACTGGTGTGACAAAGTATAGGTAAAAGTTGATGGATTAGCGTAGAATTATTGACACTGACAGCCCTATGTTTTCCAGGGAAACATTGGTGTGAAGTTAGGAACAGATGCTGAACAATATGGCACATCTGATTTCATGCTTCTTGTGCAAACTGACCCCTGGCATTCTGTATGAGGTCAAAAGATTTCTGAAATTTCAGTGAACAGGGACAATGGACATGGAGGTCGACAGCTTAAATCAGGTGTGTGTTTTGCCTTTCAGCAACTATCTGATGATCACGGGTTTAAATAAAATCTAAGGCTCAGTAGAGAATGCCCCAAACACTAGTTGTAGAATTTTGCAGCTGTTAAAGATGTATTATATAATCTGTCATAATTTACTCCTGATCTATTTTTATTTTCTTCATTTGAAGGGTAGAAACTATTATTGAAAGTTATTCTCTCTACTGAAAATTGATTTCAACAAAGCAACTTGTAATGCACAGTTTAGGAAAGGATACACAGAACTAAACTCTTAGTTAGCTAGAGTTACATTTATTACTTGAAGTACTATATTTATTTTTTTAATTCCATAGGAAAAATAATGATTCAACTGAATAAAGATCCAATTTTCATTTAAAACTTAAATAACTGTTCTCTCTGTCCCAATAATCTACATGCTGATTTTTAACATTTAAATACTGTTACTTAACCAAACCCACTGTTTTTTAGAATCTAGCTGTTAACAGAGACATTTGTCTCTAGCTACTTTCTTTCATGAACTTTTGCTACAGAATAATTAGTCAGTAGATGATGATTTCAGTGTCATATCACTCAAGAATTATGGGAGATTATGAGAAACTGCAGGTGAATTAAACACACTAAAGTGTGGAGTATCACAACTTTAGATATAATTTGACATGTATAGATGTGTAACAAACACCTACTAACTGAGCTGCTCAGACTCAAAAATAAGGTTTTTCTTGATCCTTTGAGAAATAATCTGTTGAAAATATATTACAGCTGAGTCAATAAACATGTCTTCTGAATGTGTTTGCAGTATAAGTAAAATTTAATAAACAATGAAGACTAAGATATTAATAGATCAATGCAATCTGAATAGACCTGACAGAGATTTTATGGTTGATTTTCTTGAAACAAGCTATAGGAACGCCTGACATGAGTAGAACAAAAATTTTATTCTGGGCTGGGAACATCAGCATGTAGGAAATGACTGTTACCTTTTGCAAAGGATTCAGTTAGCCTCTCTGTCTCAGAAAGGTTAAAAACCTGGATGTGGTGACAAACATTAATTGTTTGAGAGGTTTATTTGTTTACACGCACAGATTTATAAATAAAAAAGCTAATTAGGTAATAAAAAGGATTCACATAGAACAACAAAAATTTTACTATTTTGTATACAATCCAAGGCAGTAAATATAATAGAATGGCACAAAACTCCTGTTTACTATTAATTTTTTATCACAGATGGCTAATTTCATGCCTGATGATTTAGTTTATGATAATTATTTTTAAAATTGTGGTGCAGTATTGCTGCTTTGGATATACATTGAATATTTGCTGGAAAAGGTAAAACTACTTTTTAAGGTCTGCAATATTTATTTCGATAGCCTTCACAGTGATCCAAATAAGAATATGTACTCTCAAGAAAGGAGTATAGCTTTTTTCTTGTGAAATTTCCAGCATCTTAGGAGACCATCTTGTTAACGGAAGTAGTTTCGCACTTTTGACTGTGTACTTCATTAATACATTATGGGGATGCATGAGCATGGTGATGAAAAATCCTTTCTAGTTATGGGAAAATTGATGCATATTAAGCACATTACACAAGACCATTTTTTTAATTTTATTTTTTTTCCCAAATGGTTATGTCTGGGATTTGAGGGCATTGAAAATCAGGTGACTTGAGGCACTCTGTTGTGTTTATAAAATCTACTAGCACATCCTCTTTTGGAATAGCTGTTCTTATCAATACAAACATGTTAAGACAAAAACAATGTATATTACTAAGCAAAAAACCCTCTTCTTAATTCAAATAACTCAGCGTTCGCTCTTTATATGCTTCACCTTCTTAATGCTGAAATGAGACAAGAACAAGTACTTTAAGTGGTTCAATCTTAATTTAACGTTATAGACTATGGATTATGACATACCTTGTCCTTCAACTGTTAGTTGGTTAAAGTTATATTGCAAAATATTTGTTAATTTTCTAATGAAAAAATTGAATTTTTTCAATAAGAAAAAGATATTCTCCCATTGTACAGGGAGAATATTGTGTATATTTTATAATTAGTGTCATTCTTACATATGCGCTAGAGAATGTAAAATACATTGTACAGTTATCAAAGGGAAATTTTGTTTATCAGATCAGACACTCAGATACTCCATTTTTCAAAATAAATTCATATGGACAAGCAATGACAGAAAATCTCAGTGAACAATGGGAAAACATTTTTCCCAAAATGGTTGTTCTATTTCTGACCTTTTTTCTGCTCCCTAATTCTCAATGGAAACTTGCAAAATATCTTCAGCAAATAAGTCTTGGAACTAAAGCTAGCAGCAGTAAAAAATATGGAAAGAATGAATTCAGTGAAAATACTGGGTTTATGACACATTATAATTTTCCTCACATCTCCATCTCAGATGACCCTTAATTTTCTGTAGGTAATACTAGCTTTCTCTCTCTTGCTGTTTCTCCAAAGGTTATTCCTTTGCTAATAACTTCTCCTCTGTATGGGTGCCAACAACACTTATCTCTCACATTACCTAGCCAATTAATGTAATTTAGAGTCAAAGCAGTTGTATTCAATTTGGGCTTGCTTTTGTTTCAGTTTGAGTTTGTTTCAATGTGTGAGTTTATCCCTTTAACTATACCAGTAGGGCTAATAAGACATTACTTTGTCTTGTTTCTTTTCCTTCTAATTTCCGGATGGTTATTTCTGATATTTTTCATATGTCATGGAGGAAAGGTGGTGAGAAGATGAACATTTGTACGTGATCTCGTAAATCTTCATTGATACTGCCAAATTATCAGAATGTAAACACAGGGGAGAGCCACAAGATCACAGATATAGTAGCAGTACTGGCTTGTGAAATTCCTGTCCATCACCATTTTAATATTACAGTTGAATTTTTGCACCACTACATGACTGAAATAACCTGGTAAAAAAAAAAAGCAGAGTTTGCCAGGGAGTACAGCTGTTGAAGGTGAACTGTGACTGGGGAGTCAGGAAAGTTACTCCTTCAGGCTGCCTGTATTGTTGTGAACCTGGTTCTTGCCAGGTTACAACCAAGCAGGTGTCATCTGGGGGTTTCTTACAGTAACATCTAGGAAAACCAAATTTATACAAAGAAGCATGAATTTTATAAGAACAGATTTATGCTTTTAATCTGGATTTCACATCGTGTTGGTCACAGAAGTTCCCCTGTGCCATTGCTACTCTATCTCACTAGATGAAAAACTTAGCCTTATTTTGCATCACATAAACAAAAGTTATTTAATTCCCAGACTTATTATATGAAAAATAATTCAATCAAATTATTTTTTGATTTTATATTTTTCTATTTATGTGTATTGTTTTTCACACTGTACTGTAACTTGACATGTTCTTTTATGATTCCTCAAGGCCGAGACTATCCAACTTCATTTAGCAGGCATTAAGTTTAAAGCAAGTAAAAACAATGAGTAATGAGATTACAGTAAAAGAATGGAAAGCTGAGGTTGTCAGAAGACTAGAAGAGCATTTGGAAGGTGTCAGCAATGAATGCAGGAATAAAGATCCATTACATAATCATATTGAATAGAAAATTCACCAAGTCATGGGCACATCTCTGCTGCTATGGAAACTGTTTTCTGGGTAGACATAGAATCAGTGCACTGAAGTGATTACAAGCAGGGAAATATATGTGAAATACAATATGAAACTTCCTTTGAAATACTGAAAATATCTAGAGAAAAAAGGAATTTCAGTAAATGAGGAAAACTGAGTAAAATATTTCGCAATTTTATAAACTTTTCTGTCTCCCACTGAAACAAAAATAAACTTTTCACCATTTTTAAGAACTATCCAGTAGTCTGGCACTGAAACTGCAATTATGAGATATAGGAGACAAAGTTCAAAGGATGTAATACATCAGCTTTAAAGTGTTAGATCATGCATTACCATACTTCTGAAGAAATCTTTCTAAATTAAAAGTCAGCACATTTCTAAAGTATTTTGTAGTAATCTTACAAATTAGTATTTTCATTGGAAAAGTTTATCACTTGAAAATTTTACAGTTACCTGAATACTGACAAATAATGTATCTGAGTTAATGGGGTGTACTTCTTGGGATTTCATCAATGGAACATATAATTCCATTTCACAATTTTCTTTGTGAGAATTTTTCATTATTGAGTTTCATGAACAGAGACGCTTACTATAGTGAATTCTCAGATTTGAAATGATCTCTGATTTTGGTTTTTTTTTAATGAGATATTCTTCATGTAGTATTGCTTACAATTTTTACTTGCTGTTTGTGAGTTGTCTATGTGTAGTCTGTTCTGGTAGTGGCCGTGGCTCTCCGTTCATGAGCTGCTAATAGCTGTAGGCGCTCAAAAAAAAACCCACTGTCTCCCAAATACATCTTAAAACCAAACCACCATTTCTTTCACAGAAACAAACTACAGGCAAAGCTAAAATACTTTCTCTGTTTGCTGGGAAGGCATATCCAGACTTAAATGTTTTTGAACTGGTGTATATATGAAGAGACTGCACTGATCACAGTTATTTACTCCTAAAGTGTTTGCTTGGGTATATGAACACAGTCCTGTAAGGAAACCAACCACTTCAGCTCTTCTCTCACATTCTCTTACCACTGGAATGAGTCCACTGTGCTCGTCATAATATCTGGGTAGCACTTGCAGTTGGAATGGCGGACAGAACTGCCTTTCTTTTTTTATCAGGTCACTCTTCTCTCAGGACTGCAGTCTGAAGCTGGTGGAGTCATAACTTCTTAGACATTTGTAAACCTCTGTTCCCTTGATTTTATTAAAAAGAGTAATGTAGCTTCTGCATTGTACCCCGGTGCCAGGATAGGAAATCTTAAGCAGCCCTTTTCACATATTCTCTCCTTTCTTCCACTACACATTCCTGTTCCTTCAACACAGTAGACTAGCTGTAGTTCTGATGTTAATTTTCTTTTTCTTGTTTGTTTTGTTTTTTTCTTTATTTTGCTTGTCTGGTGGGTTTTATCTTGGGTTTTTTTTTTTTCTTTGGGGTGCAGAATCAGGAAGAGTAAGAAATTATCAGGAAATTTGACTATTTTCATTTTTGTATGTGTATAAAGTTTTTTCGGTTTTTTTTAACCCTTCTCAGTTCATTTTCCCAATGGTAGAGGTCTGGGAGAGAAAAAAGAAAGAAGTAGAACAGCAACTGCTGCTGCAGATTTCATTTTGTGAGACCACATCTTGAGCCATGTGAGTCAGTGCTGCATGCAGCCACTGTTGCCCAGGCTGGCTGCTACTACAAGTGTCTCCCAGGTCTCACGCATTCCTTTTCCGCTCTCTGCCGTTTGATTTGGTAGAGACTGACAGGCACCTTGATAGGTGCTTCGTGCTCCCTGATTTAAGTGAAAATATGGAATTGTGAATAGATGACAGGGTTTGTCCATGGTTATCACACAAAAATTCTCATTGATTACAGTCAGTGGCAATTGCAGTCACTATGGTGGGCAATTTATGCCTTTCTTTACTGGACATATATTTTTAAATTTTTTTCAGGATATTGCAAACTTTATAGAAGCTTTACAGCAAAGAGGGAAAAAACAAATAGCTTACTGTTCTCTACTAGGAGTAAGGTTTCAAAGCTGCCGTCTTACTACGCTGTAGTTTCCTTTTTTTTTCAGGCTATTTTGTGATGTTAGAACGCTCATTTGCAACTCTGAAAACTGTTTTGGGACACCATTTCTCCTTCAGAAGGAGCTGTAGTCTCTTTCACGGGACTTAGGATGAAGAAGTCTCTTTATTCTGCTCTATCTCAATCCTTCTATCCACCCAGGCCTAGTGGTGCACTTGAGATTAACCCTTTACGAAGAGCCTGAGCGCTCTGTATCCCTATGAACAGCAAGGAAGGAGGGAGCAGAGGGAGCAAGTGGGGTGGATCTGTGTCTCTTCAGAGGTGTTGCTTTAGTTTGGCACTACCCTGAAATGGAATCTCTGAAGTGAGATCTGTAACTTTGTATAAAAGAACATGCTTGTATTCAAAAGTCTGTACAAGTTCAGTAGTATAAGAAATGTATTCTGTGCAAAGCAATGGAATATGTGTTTTTCAGTCAATAATTGATAGAGACAGAACACAATCAGAAAATTTCTTCAGAAGCTGAAAAAGAATTCAATGCTATACCATTGGTTGAAATTTATTTATTTTAGAATTTTTGATGAAGCATTGCATTTCCCTATGGCAAAAGTAATTTTTCCCCACAGACATTTGTAATATTGAATAACAGGTTACTGATTTCTTCATACATGGTTGTAATAGGATGTATTTCTTTGAGTGCTCCAGTCTTACCTTCATGTAGACTTATGGAACTGTTCTCTTATGCTTTCTGTAAACTCTACAAAAATCTACACTGAATTAATGAACAGATTCTAAAACTTACTGTGATATCTGTAATTTACTCCAATGTCTTCCATCAAATTTTTCAGCTTTCATAATAATAGAATTCAGTACTATAACTAAGTTCTAAATTTAAATTATGTTGGAAGATCAAAAAGAAGGGACTTTAACCTAAATCTTTTAATAGACATTTTTTATTATGTCTAATGTCAACTTTGCTTCAGTAAACAGTAAAGAGGATGATACGATTTGATCCTAAAATTCTTGAATAACTTAATATAAGGAAAGAGGATACCCTAAGATTCGAGAGTTTCATATTTTTAATGATTTTGCTGTTAGTTTTTCAGCATATGCAATTTATGCAGCAATTACCTAATAATGTTGGAAAATTACTTCCAATTAAACAGTCATAAATAGTGATGCACAAGGCACAGTAAAGTAGTGTCTTACAGAGAAGTAGTACTGCCCTTTCTGTGGCAATGCTGTGTGATTGTTACTTTTGAAACAGAAACATCTGTTTTCAGAAAACACATTTTCAGTGCTTTTCGACAATTTGACAGACCATGTCCATATCCACTTAGATGTGTTTACCTTGGTGCATTGAAAACTGTACACCTAAAATCCCTAAAAATTAACATCTTATTCAAATGGGAAGAATTTGCAATTAGGGTGTTATGCTGTGCCTAAACAGCAGCTGATTCAAAAATATTAAGTGTTATTTGCTAAGTGATTATATGATGTGTATTTGATATATTTGGGGTTTTTTACTGTGGTTGACCCTCTCTCTGCTTACATTTAAACCATGATGTGAAAGAAAGGATTACATTTAAAAACTAGGTAGTGTTTGCTGTCACTTGCAGGCCATTGAAATTTTTCAAGTTTATGAACCTCCCTGTGAGCTCTTTACACACTTCTTCCATCAACATCCTTGATGATCTATTGATTAATTTTTCTGAACATTCACAAAGTGCTCAGGAATATTAATCAAACTCTAGCAGGATGTAAAATCCAACTAGGTAAGGTAGACTCTATTATACCATTAAAATCCAAGTATTTTTATTTGCTGTACGTTTGAAAAAGATTTTTTTTTTGTCAATGACAATTTTCATTTGTATTTTCCTTTCAGAAGTATATGCCACTACTTTATATACATTCAGACACTTATTTCCATAGATTTAAACTACTAACATAGAAGGCTTGATTATACTGTCCGAATTAATAACCTACCTCCACAACTCTGAGAGTACATTAGCACACTCTAGATCTAATGAAAGAGCAAGTGCAAAATCTCCTCATGCTGTTCAGAGAGTCCAGTTTATTACTGACACATCATTCTACGTGAAGAATAGCAGAATATTAGATTTTCAGATTTTCAGTGTAATGGCTACTAGACAAAAGGTTTGGGATTGATTGGTTTTAATGCCCTTTGGATATGCTGCTTAGTCATATGAGATTGCTTATCAGTGTTGCTTCTCTTAAGCTTCCCTCTTAACTGTTCTGATGGTACTGATAGTTTGGCCAATTTTCCACTAATTTTACAGTTCACTAATCCAGTCCACATATGCTCTTTTGGCTACTAAGATCTAAAAGCTTTGTTAAAATCAAGATAAGTTATATCATGTACTCTCCCTTCTATCTACAGAACTGTTCTTTTGATTATAGAAACAATTACTTTAATCAAGTGTGATTTGCTAAATCACCGCTTTGTTCTGTAGTTGGAATATTAAATAGTGTCAGCTACAAATTAGTTTAACACAATATATTTAAAATATTCGTGGTGGAATCTGAGAATAGTTTGAGTTAGAAGGGACCTTAAAGGCCAGGTTGGTATGGGGCTTTGAGCAACCTGTTATAGTGGAAGGTGTCTCTGCCCATAGCAGGAGAGTTAGAACATAGATTTATTTTCTGACTAGAATTGGAAAATCAAGTTGCATTTCTAGCTAATATTGTTATAAAAACACAAGACTCTGTAAAAATATATGAGAAAAAAAATTCTAAAGTAGACATGAATGATATTTTCAGGCTTGATTCATCCTTATTCTTACAGAAATATATAGAAGTCATCCTGTCCCTTCTTTACCTTGTCAAATGATACTCTTGCACACCATTCTACTGCAAATGGTAGAAGAGAAGGGAAAAAAAAAAAGTGACACTTGCAGACTAACTGGAAGTATCAAATCTTGAATCAGAACCTTTTCTTTTCCTTGTAGGTTTGTCTGTCTCTTATCCCAAAAATGAAACTCAGGTTAAACTGCAGTGCTATTTGAATGACAAGTCAATCCTGCAGTAAGTGCTAGTCACCCTGACCAAAAGACAGAAAGTGTGACCCACCACTAGAAGCCAACTTCACATTTAATCTATCTATTGTATAAATTTTATGATAGTTACTCAGATGACATCAGTACAAATAGGTAAAATGGGAACATAAATGGGTTATAAAACAGTGTTTTTCCTGTAGTGGTGTAAGTTATTATTATCCAGACTGCCAGTCAAAGAATTTAGTAGAGATTGTGCAACATGAAAGTGTTGATATTAAAGTTGCTTTAGCAGGAAACAGATGGTCCAGGTTTTTATCAGCTCTGCGGTTTAGATCATTAGTTTTAACTGCAGTAAAAAAAGGTCTTTGTAATGCCAGTACAATTTACCTCATTACTCCTGAGTAAGTCACTCTTGTTAAAATCATGAAAGAAATAATGTTGTATGTGTGTGTTTTTATATGAGAGACTTTATTAGTGGCTGATGCAATTGCTACATCAAACAGTAAGAGGAATATTAAAGACAAATTGCAGAAAAAGATCTGGTTTGGATTTTAGGTAGAATAAAAACATCTTGTGGTCAGATCAGAGGAGGACAAATTAATATAAAAAATACTCAGTCTTGAGTGAATGAACCTTATTTTTTTGCCACCAAACAAATCTTGAATACAGCAAACAATTTGCAGTATCACCCTACAGAGATTCATGTGGCTATTTAGTGATCAGAAAGGTCAGACAAAATATTTGGTGCCCATATGATATTAGTCATTTAACTGAACAAATCCAGCAAGAGGACATCATATACAAGTTATGGCAAAACTACTTAGATGGAACGAAAGAATCATAGAGGATGAATATACATCACTGCAAAATAAGTGTATTAGATAGTCTTAGACATTGAAATCATGCAAGTGTATCAGTTACTTAGAAATTCTCTTTAAATGCCGACTATTCAGTATTCATAAGAGAGGCTATACATTCTACTGTTGCCTTAAGCAGAAATTCTCTTTAGCATTTCAAGGCAGCACTGGTGTTATTCAACTGGTCGAAAAATTGTGAATTAAGCTTTCTTAGAATATTAAGTTTCTGTATCTTCTAGATTTCATCAAGATATTTTTCCTTTTTAATTTTTTTTGTGTCTGAGAAATTTTTTTGAAAAAATGCATAAATTCTGACAATTTCTTGCCTGAATTTCTTGCAACAATTCTGGCTTGAATTTGTAAATTCTAAATTTCTAGATGGAATCAAGAGGTCCTAAGTTGTCCAATTAAAGTTGCTTATTAAAGCAGCAGAGAGAATTCACCTGGGACTGCTAGACTTCTAGAGTTCCCAGGTGCTAGGATGTAGAGCATGGGTCTGTGTTGCCCAGCCACCAGCATTCCTACAGCGTCAAACAGCCAACAAGCAGTGTGCAGAACTCCCTGATTATGTTGGTGACATAAGATGGTGCAGCTTAATAGTTTTTACTCAAAGCCTGGAAAAACTATCTGCATAAAATTGACCTATATTTCACCTGATTCTGTAACAAATTTGGTTCTGCTTGCGGATCTCTGTGTTTAATGTTGAATAGATAAAGTCTGTAAAACTTAGGTTTCCATTTAGTCTGTTTCACAACACTTGGATATAATTCAATTTTATTCTTATGTACAATACACAACCTGCTTTCTGGTAGTTTATTACATACAGAGCTGGAAATAAAAATTAATTTAGTGCAGTCTTTCATATTTTTTCATTTTAATATTGTGAATTGGAAATGTGCTGCATGCTGAAATTATTTATAACTAGTATTATATTTCTTATCAAAATGGATGCCATAGAACCATGTAAATCCTAGGAAGAAAGCGATATATTTAACCTTGTCTATAAATTGGATGAATAAGATTACACTGGAAGGATTAACACAAAATTGTTCTTTGTCGTTAACATTTTCTTTAGACTCTGCAGTCAGATTTGGTATTCTAAATAAGTGAATAAGAATCTTACTTCATTAAGTGCTGGCTATTATCTTTAAAGGCGACATCTTTCAAGGCAACTGGAAATTAGGTTAGGTAATAGATAGGCAGGAAAAAATAATAGAAAAAAACCCTCAAAAGATAGTTTCCTACATCAATACCTAGATCCTCAGTTTAGTAGATTTCATTGCTTGTGGGTTTTTTTGTTTTTTCTTCAATTTCTGGCACTTATCAGCTCACAGTGTAATTCACTGATTTTAATTACAGGTAGTTGCTTTCCTTTTATGTAGCTGTTGATAAATTTACACCAATGCATGCAGTGTGGGTAGCAAGCAGAAGGAGTTGGAAAATATGATGCAATTAGAAATCTATGACCTAATTGCTCTCAAAGAAACATGGTGGGATGAGTTACAGAACTGGAACACTGCCAGCGGGGGCTACAAGCTTTTCAGAAGGATAGGCTGGGAAGGAGGGGCTTCACATAATTAATGGCATTATAGAAAAGATTGCAGAGTAAATAACCAAATCTAGAATCTAAAATGTTTATTTCAGAGTGATGCCTTTCTTGCTTTACTAAGTAGATACATAGGAGCATGGAAACTAAAATCCTTCAGTCTTGCTTCAGTCAGCTATGATAAGGTCACCTTACTTCACTCCCGTCAGTCTTTCCTTCCTTTTCTTCCTTATATAAAAATGAAGACAAAGAAAGCTAACTATGGTAATGCTAGAAGAATACACCGCTATCTTCTCAAATCAGACAGTACAGAGCAAGAAAAATACAAGATCTTGCTCAATAATCAGAAGTTCAAGCTCAGTGCTGCTCTTCATGCTTTTTCTGCTACACTGCTCTTATCCAAGTGTGGAGAGAGCTCAGCAAAGGTTAAATAAAAATTTCTTCAGTGAAATCCTCCACACTCTTACACTTCTGGTATGAAAGCCCCTGAAACATCTGGATTTACTATTTTTCTCCCTATGAGGAGTCTCAACACCACACTTCCAAGCTGTAGTCTGAAACCATTATCTGTCTGTTGTTTTTTTGTTTGGAAGACCTTTTTTTTAATATTTTCTTTATTCATCCTAGAGAGTCTGGCAGTGTGTGGGTGAATTTTTACCTTATGATGTACTCTTGACAGAATTATACTGCAGTCCTATCTCATGTTCCTCCATAGGGAATCCCAGAAGTCCACCTAAATCAGCCAATGCATCCATTGTCTTTCAAATCATATGTGACAAGATACATATCAAGAATGGATACGGTCAGTTATATTCTGTTACTTTAGTGAAATGGAAGTTTATCAGGTTCTATGGCTGCACTATTATGTAATGAATCCCAAAATACTTCTTTTAGCTGAATGTGAATCTTTAATGTGAACTCACCTTAATACACCACGGCATTTATTCTGTTCCCTACTGCTACCAGGTCATTCCTTAATTTTATCTATAGAAATAAGTCAAATCTAGTATGTGTGCTTGTCTGTGGCCATATATGACCCTTCAGAAAGGAGCTTATTTAAGAGAAAGAATCTAAACTGAGCAGTCTATTTGGTTTTAAATGTAAATTACTTGCCTCAAAAATTCTAAGCTTTTTGCAATGGAGTGCAGCATCCTCTGCCCTTTAGTAACATGCCGATACGCGCTGCTGCCTTGCAGACTGAGTTCAAATAATTTATTTTGGCTCTTTTTAGATATTTTCCTTTGACTACTGAGTTGAAACCAGCATCTCACCAAAAATATTTCTTAGCTGTCACCTAAATGGGAATTAACAATGACGTACCAGGAAAAAAAGCAGATATTCTGCAAGACATAATTTCTGAGTATCTTAGCATAAAGCCTATGACTCATTTTCTGAATTTGTCCTCTTCATAATCCTCACCATCAACATGCTTATAATTGTGAAGCTATGAAGACAAAAAAAACTTTTTATGCCTTCTTTTAGGGTGCTCACAAAAGCCAAGAAAATTCTGGTATTAGTGACTCAGAGCATGGATTCACATATACAGTTGGACTTTCCTACAGTTTCTGTATAAAACTTACTAGAAGTCATTTCAGTAGAAAGCAGCCTAAACAATGAAATATCAAAAAATCAATTTCCCCCCAATTTGCAGTGTACAAATGTGTTATAATGAGCTGTGTAGCATTCATTAGCAGATCTTTTCCTGAAGAAATACAATATAGATTTTCACAGCTAGGAAGAAATCTGTTTGAATAAAGTAAACCTCTCATTTTTGCATTCTTTGAAATGAATAATGACGCTTATTTTAGGAGGTCTGGAAAATAGCAGAAAATTTGCTCAGGTTCTAGTCTAATAACCTTCACATAATGCTGTGTCCTTTCTTTCCTGAATGGCACTGGTAATTGATACTGACACACTAGAAAAAAACAAGTTCCATCCTTCCTAGAACAGACAAATTTTATCAAGGAGTATAATGAGCTTTGGCTTCATAGCTTTATTTGCAAAAAAGCACTGCCAGTCTTACTGAAATAAAGAAGTGTGTTCAAATCAGTGCAGGTTAATCTGGTGTAAAACTATCTTTGACAAAAAGGTAGAAGATGCGAATATTCTAAGTCTATTTTGAAAATCATGTTATGGTAGTAGAGTATGGAAATACACATTTTCATTTAATCTGGGAGTACTGAATGCCTAAGAAAATGTTGATCATGTTTTCTAAATTCACTATTGAAAGTTTTGCATAATAGGTTAATTGTCTAGTAGGTTACATCAGTAACAGTATCTTACTAAGTCCTTCTCAGTGGAAGCATGCTCTAGTGTCATCACTGATGGTGCTGACCCCTCCTCTCATGATACATGAGAGCATCCATAAAATTCTGAATCATTGGTAAACCGGTCATAAATATCCATGCTGAGCTCAGGAAAAAAAAAATCTTAACTGGAAATAAAAAGCTTAGCTGATATTGAAAATGTAAGAAGTAAAGGCTGATGTAATTTTTCATAAATATATAGCTGATGAATCTCTTTGGTCGTTAGAAATTTTTGAAAACTTTTCAAACCAGCATCTCACCTTCCTCTTCTTCAAGCATTTATGTAAAAAAGATAGTTATTTATAGTTATTTGGTGTTCTTTTAGGCAGAAGTTTCTTTCCATTTTGTTTCTTTACATTAGAGAGATTTATACTTCTGGATAAGGCTGATAATGCTACAACTTGGAAACATTTTCTTAAAAATATTCTACAAACTACTATGCTACATCACTAGTGATGCACAGACAGAACATGCACAGAAAGTTCAGTGAAGAACCATTACTGGGACCTATTTAAAGGAGAAACCTTATCAGCTATTTTGGATCAGAAATACATTTCAGAATATATATCTACATATCTATATGTCTATCTATCTATCTATGTCTTTCTAATATATGTATCAGAAGGGAAGGGGAGAGGGGGGAAGTTGCAGAGCATTAGCTGCAAGATAAATCTCAAATCGTCCAGACATTTTAGAAACCACATTCAAACATTATAACAATTTAAATACATTAGCCATATCACACCAATGCACAGACCTGCACTGTTGGTAAGCCTTTATTGTTTGGCAAGGGCTTGACTACAGATCACCTTACACGAGAGGTATTAAAGGAATCTGAGGCTGAAGGCTTACAAGATTATCTGTATCTGTTTCTTTCACATGATCAGACAGGAACTGGGGAAGAGGGTGAGTGGAGGCTTGGTATTCACCCACTGATAACATCTGACAAGACATGATGATGTAATCAGGAAGTGTCCAGGACCAGCAGAACGTGGGCCAACCACAATGTAAAAATGGGATATTCCTATTATGTCCCATAACCTGTGCATTGCAGTCCACATACAGGAGAAGTAGCTTTGATTCTTAATAGAATATAGCAATCAATTCCTGTCTAAATCAAAGTCTGTCTGCCCTTAGAGGGAATAAACACACTGCCCCTTATGACAACAATCTTGTCATTTACAATTTAGAAAAATATTAACAGTTTCTGCTGCCAAGCACAATATTTATTTATTTACTTTCTTACTTGCTAACTGCACTCTTGTGTAGATGTGATTTTCCACAATGCCTTGCTATCAATATTCCCACAGCGTGTGTGTGAATATTCATGATGCTACACTTTTCTGGCTGTTCTTGGATAAAGCCAGTGCCTGCAGCTGAGAGGATGATAAAATCAGAGACCTTACTGAAGGAATGTTACTGCTTAGTGAAGGTCAAGGGACTGGGCTTTATGAGTAGGGATATCTCTTCTAGTTGTATAATCCTGTTTTAAGTCAGCAACTAAAAAATTATACAGGGTAAGAAAATAAAATAGAATTTAAACAGAATCCTACTGTTTGCATGTGTCTCTCTGCAGATGATATCAAGGCTTACAAAGCAGCCTTTTACAGTCCTGTGATTGTCACATCTAAATTATTTTCATACTGATTATACTTGAGAATTCCAAGATTTTTATGAATATGATCTTGAGCTTAGTAGAATTAGAAGTAATGGAATAATCTGGTGTCTGCATGAATTATGTATTATTTTAATTGCTTTTGATGATTGACTCAATTCATACCGATTAGTGCTCACATAAACTAGAATTGCAACAGTGAAAGACAATAGAATATAGACACTATGGTATAATTTTCCTCTGTTGTTTTATTTGTATCCCTTTATATTTTAAAATATTCGCATCTGGTATGTGACCATGTATCAAAGCTGTGTGTTGATAATGTACATAGACCATACTTGAGAAGAAAGCAAATATTCCAAAAGAAAAAGATACAAAACAATGCTGACAAAAATATTCCATTGTTCACTCAAGTAATATTCTTTCATTTTTTAAAAGCTTTGCCCAAACTTTAAAGCTGCAATTTTGCATATGGAAAACTCTTTTCTGACTGATTTCTCCAGACTGGATTGACACACGTAATTTTGGTTAGTCTTGCTGGTACTAGAGAAGTATCTTTGTGTAATCCTGTGCCATCTTAGGTAATGTGCCTCAGCAATGGATTCAGTACCACTGACTACTCACAAGATGTGCTTGGCAGCAGTAGACTCCAGATGGTGAACTAAAAATCCCTGCTTTTCTGCAGCACCAGTAGCATCTGGGTATGTGGCTGCCTTTCTTGTTGTTTTCTGTTCAACCTACTTGGCTCATTTCCCTGGTTTATATCATCATAGATATCAAACTACTTGTGAGAAGGGCTCTTTTTAGGATGCATTTTCTTGTTAATGAAAAGTGATTAATCCTTCTGATCTGCTTCAAAAAGTTAAAAGTTTTGGGGTGAACTTGGTGAAATAGGAAGCATGCTTTTATTGTTCTGAACTGTATTTCCCATGGACTGAATACCCGTTAGTGATTTAAAGCCCATCTAGTTTCATTAGAAAATACTCTGGTTTTCATGTGTTTTGAGACTTAAGCAGCATAAGTGGTAATGATCTGGAGATAATTTCAGCAGATTCACACTTGAACTAAAACCATAAATTTAAATTCACTCTCAGAGTTATTCCCAAGGCTTGTGCAGGCCTTCAAGAAGTTCAGAAAATGAGGATCAAGCTAGATAAGGGTTGTAAAGTACAAATGTTCTGCAGTAAAATTTGAGGTGAAGGAATTTAGAATGAAGAACACTTATGAAGTTTATCCTGCTCTGTCAAGAGCTTGATCTAGATGAAAACAAAGATGTTTTTTCTGTGTTGATAAGAGGAAGCTGTTAGTCACCTTTTCACATCAGAGTGAAAACTTGATCTTTCATTCCTTTTTTTTAATTATAGGGAAAAAAAAAAGGATCTATTTGTTGGTATTTGAGACTGTTAAAAATAATTGAAAAACAATATTAGTCAGTCCTTGCACTTCAGTTATTGGCTACTGGATGTTTTGAATATGCTAAGAACATCCGTTCTAGCAATCCAAGCAAAGGCTGCCTATAGCTGCCTGTATGCACCACATCAGATCTCTTCTAGGATAAATCATGTAATTAATGCTATTTAGATACAAGTGTAGGGTGAGAATAGAATAGCCTGACAGGTGGGTCATACAGCTTGCAGAGGTGTATGCAAGCCTATGCAAAGAAGCAATGAAGATCTGTATTTTCCACCTCTGAAGACTTTCATTGATAGACTCCATTTGCCCATGCTTGAAGAAACATTGTTATGGGCAAAAGAGAAGTCATACATGCAGGAAATTCAAACTTCTTTAATTATTAAAGCAAGCATGATATCTTATTATCAAGTAAAGCAATAATCTACCCTTGTGTTTGCAGATGAAATTCTTAAATCATTGAATCACAGAACAAGATTAAAGACTTGCTCTTAACCTTAATAGAATGACAGTTTTACTTACGATATTTTTTTGACTATTAAAAATCGCAAAAGGAGTTTGACTAATCAAGGTGCACAGCTCCCAGTTGTAGAACTCCCAAGTCAAAGACCAAATTCAACTTCAGAGTAGGATTTCTTATGCCTTCATTTCACAGAAAAAACTGTTTCGTTGCAATAGATATTTTAGATGCTACTCTACAATAACTCATAGAAAATATCCAAGCATAAATGTCACTATTTGTAATACGTCCAAAGTGATATCAACTTTTACAGCTTCATTTTTCCATCAAAATCTCACACATTTTATCTGTGATTGGTTTGAAAAATCCTTTCTTTTATAATTGCTCTCTGAAAACCTGTAAACCTTTTCTGTTAATAAACATGTTAAATTGCCTTGATCTTATCCAAATGTATGCTTATTCTAAGTTTATGTAATTGTACATGCCAGAAGCAATACAAAAATAATTCCCAGAAGTATTTGACTTCACAGTACATTTATCTGTCTCTCATTTATTCTGTGTGTTGCCCTGGCTCTAGTATTTCTGTTTTTAAAAAGCTTGAGGTTTTTTTATTATTCTGTGAGGTTATATCTTGCACTGTACTGTAGAGCAGTGGAAGTTTTCTAACTGTATTGAAAATATATACGGCTTGCATACATTGATACTGAAAAAAGATTAAATGCTTCAAAGGCTCTGAAACTTAGAATATAATTACAGTTATGTAAAAGTAAGCTAGATTGTGATTTATGGCCACTAGTATTTTAAAATACTCGCTTGCATTAAAGAACTATTTATACAGGAATAAATCCATGGTTTTGAATAATGAAGGCAAGAGTATTTAAGACATTGTTCTCCAAATGACCACAACAAAGGAGATCGACTTCCACAGATAGCTCTGATCCCATCCATAGCCCATTCCTTTCATGCATGAGGTGCTTGTCATTTCTCTGGCCTTAACGGGATTGAGGCTAAACTGAGGAGACCAGACTGCATCTAAATATGCTAACTTACTCAGAGGATTTGACAACCAATAGGGAGCAAATGCTACAGGCTGTAGAGGAATGTAAGAAATAGCAGTCTATGACTCTGCAATACTTGACCTTTTACTTCTACTTTAGGACAGCTCTTCCACAGGAATGAAGTTGTTTTGTCTCATTTCGCTCATATTGATTTGCTTTGTGTGGTTCTTCCTTGCACAGCTTTTGTAAGCTGATAATTCAATTTGCATTCCAATTGTCCAGTTTAACTGTGGTAAGGGGAGATTTGGCAAAAAACATTGTGCAGTGCAAAAACGCAATTAGTTATGAGGTTGGTCTTAGTGCTTCATTTTTCTGGATAATGAGTAGATTATCGTAAGTACCATGTTACTATTGATTTTGGTTTTCAGTTGATGTTTGTAGTCTTTTGGGGTTTTTTTTGATAGTTGAATAATGCATATCCAAACAAAACCCCACTGCTTAAAATTCTTGGATGTTCATGGAATCATTTTCAAAGGAGTAGCCACAGCCACTGGTACTTAAAATCCCTTCCAAATGAATTCTTTTTGTTCGTTACAGTAGGATTCATCTAGTACTGCTTAAATTAAATTCATCTTCATAAAAATTCAAGTACAATAAGTTGTTGTACTAGTTTCTGACAACATAGACTTTTCTGTTAGGACTACTAGCTGTGCTTTTTTGGGGATGCTATGTTAGCAATTCAGAGTATCAGAGTATCTACATCTGGGATTTACAAAAGTGTCATTTGTAAAATAACAAACTATATTAGTGTATGTACGTTGGGTGGATATTGTGAATTTGTATTTTTTAAGTTTAGGTGCGGCTTGTTAAATACCCATGATGTTTTTTCAGGATGCCCTGAACTTAGAGGAGAGTATCCTAACTGAACCTGATTTTCATAGAACAATAGAAAGGCTTGGGTTGGAAGGGACCTTAAAGATCATCTAATTCCAACCCCTTTGCCAGTGGCATGGATATTGCTCACTAGATCTGTTTCCTCAGGGCCCCATCCAACCTGGTCTTGAACACTTCCAGGAATGGGACATCCACAACGTCTCTGTGCCACGTTTTCCAATGCCTCACCATCCTCACAGTAAAATTTTTTTCCTAGCATCTAATCTAAATCTCTTCTCTTTTACTTTAAAACTGTTCCTTACTGTCTTATCACTATCTGCACATGTAAAAGTCATTCTCCTTCCTTTTCATAAGATTCCTTTCAGTACCGGAAGACTATAAGACACTTTTGCCAGACTACAGCAATGATGTTCATTAAACAAGTGTCCAGAACAAGGAGTTTCAGTTTAAGCAGTGAGCGTAGGGAAGGAGTTATATATATATTCCCCTTCTTTATAAGTGTTATGATCCAGTTATTAAAATCTTTAGATAACATTAGAGTCTCTCACAATAAGTGACAGAATTACTGTATTTCTTTCAGTGTCTTATCTGTGTTCTATTTTTAAAAGGTCAGAATTGTTAAGTTCAAACCACACAGAACTTCCGTTCTGGTCAGCAAGATGTAATCAACAGTGCCTCTTTTCTTCACATACTCTTCAACATATCTGTTGGAGAGGTTTAATTGTACACAGTATTCTGTGATTTTGGCTATGTTATAGCACTCTTTCCATAAACCTGCACAGAATGGTGTTATTGCTTAGAAAGAGATAGTTGTTTTCAGCTCCCTAAAGTGGCCATTAGCCCCATATCTCTGTCCAGTTGGTAGAGAGATATTTCATTGTAATCTCTCTTTCCTGTTGTGTTAACTCGCAAACATCAAAAATAGTGGGTTTTTTTATGTCTGCATAGCAGCTATCATAATCACTCTCACATGATTAGCTTCTCTATGCAGTACTGCAATTTAATTAAAAAAAAAAGAAGAGAGGAGGGGGGATTAATTTATCACATAGCTGGTAAAAGATCTACTGTGGCCATTTCATCAAACTTCCTGTGTAATATTAACAAGAAAGTACATTCATTTGATAGTACAGTATGTATGGTACCTTGCTTTTATATTTAGTTCCTAGGTACTGTATCAAGATCGTTACAGAATTTTTCTTTCACATAATGAGTAGGGTTTTTGATTGTACTTCCTTAACTTTGACTCCTGTCCATAACTTTAAAGATGGAGCTCCATGAATCTTTCAGAATAAAGTATAAGGCTTTGCAACATTTTTCCCAGTCCTTTAATAGTTCCTCTCATCCCTAAACTTTCTCTTCAATTTATCAATGTACTTCTTGAGTTTCTGTTGACCTTTATACTTTGAATTTCATATAAAGATGAAAGAGCCGATATTAAACTCCTAAAACTTGGCAGGTGCCTATCTGTCTGTTCCCCCATGAAGACTGAGAAGAAAGTTTTCAGTTTTTAGACGAACTTTTTTGCAGAAACTAGTCTCCCATCTTAAAGTATTTTTAACTCTGTGTTGGGTTTGTGTGGCAAGGTTTGGGTAATGGGGTAGAGGAGGCGACAGTGGTCTATAGGGGTGGCTTCTCTGAAAAGATCCATACTGAAGCGGGGTAGTAGGGGTAGCAGAGACAACGTGTGATGAACTGACCATAACCCCCATCCCTGTCTCCCTGCATCACTGCAGGTGGAAAGAGCAGAGAATTCAGGAGTAAATTTAAGTCTCAGAAGAGAGACTTCATTTACTTTAATATTTATTGCTTCTTGGCCTGTTATTTGATGCAGGGCAATAATGTGCCTAATTGTCCTAAACTGTTAAAAGAGCAATGGTTGTAGTTAAAGGTGGATACAGAGCCTAGGTGCCCATCTGCTAGTGTGCATATTTTGTATAAAGTATATATTTTTTTACCAAGTGAAGCAAGAATAATTATTTCTAGAAAACACTTCATTCAATCATATCTCTTTTTTTTACTTCTTTTTTATGAATACATAACTTTTCAGAAATATTTTAATTCTGTATCATTCATCTTGTGCCTTGCTTATTTAATGTTCAAGAGGTTTTAAGGACTATAGAAATGTATACCAAATATGCAGATGAAATTGTAACACTTGATATTAAAACTGGATTTATTAGTATTGATCAATCAGAAATGCCACATAAGACATTTATGTTCACTGAGTGAATGATTCCTACACTTAACAGAGGTAAAACTTAAAGGAGAAGAGGGTATGATTCGTAAAAACAAAAATAGAAGGGAAGAGTATGTTCATATATGACCTGTAGAAATGTGCAAGAACTTCTATAAAAAGACTGCAATAAATACCTTTTAATGAGTTTTTTTCTTTTTGTAACAGCAGTGATATTCTACCAGTCTATAGGTTTATTTTTATTAGAGTTTTATAAAAGAGCTTTCTTACATTTTCCAGCTCCTCAGTAGAAGTTGAACAAGTCCAATGGTGTTTCATCAGAGCTGAATTCAACATGATTAAGCGTTTCATTAGGTAGTTCGCGCTTGGGGTAATTACTGTTTATGTGAGTATGCACACAGAAAGACACGTATATATCTACATACAGATTATAATCAGAAAATTTCAGAATTTGTCGAAATTTATAACTGTATCAGACTAATATTAATCTCAGTAAAATGTCCTGATAGCCCACCTTTATTGACTCTTCCAAGTCATTGATAAAGACACTGAAACAAGAGGCCCCTATGGTACACCACTTGTCACCAGTCTCCGGAGAGGGGATGAGCATTAATCACTATCCTGTGCATCTAATTATCCAGCCCACTTTTACTCACGTGCTTATCCACCTATCCACAACCTTGGATTGTCCTTTTGTCCTCTTTTCAAGGTAGGTGCAACCACTGTCTTTCTCCAGTTGCTGTGCACTTTCCCTGACTGTGACTTCTCAAAAATGGTATTGGCGGGCCTTGCAGGTACATCAGCCAGTTTTCTCAGCACCCTCATTCAGCCCATTTGGTCCCACTGATTTCTATGAGTTGAATTCTTCCAATTAGTCCTTGCTTCAGTCTCATCCACTGCTGGTAGCTCACCTCTTTGAATTGTTTCTCTAATCAGAGAGGCCTGGAAGACTCAGGTGGTGAGGATGGGGTCCCCACTTTGTGCAACAGTTACTTGAAGGGCTATGCCACATCACATTATATGTAGCAATTATTATCTCATATGTAATATTTAATAGATCTCTATGTTTTCAGGAAAAATGAATCATCTCCTGTGGTTTTTTCCCCCTCTGTCTCTGTGTTATCAGTATTTGTAAAAACCCCATAAATCTGCTGTTTAAAATTTAACATTTACTATTAAAATTCAACATTTTGCAGCTATGAAAAAGCTGTTTTGATGGCTTGGGTCTTTGAATTTTTCATGTAACTGATTGATAAAATAGCTCACCTAGCAGAATCTAAGCTAAATTGGAATTCATTACCATTGTTTGTAGGATTAGGCCTAGATAAATAAAAGAAATAAACAGATTTCTCATCTTCTTTTTGTTTTTGTTTGGTTTTTTCCTTTTTTTTTTTCTACTTTAACAAAGCAAATCCTCATCAGAACCCTGCTGTTAGTGATTGCCAATTACCTGCAACTGCAGGAGCACTGGTAAAGCATAGCCTTAATTAGGAAGGCCTAAAAACGCCCTTGGGATCTAAGCAAGCATAAATGTAGCTGAAAGGTTCTGCTTCCCCTTGACAAGCACAAAATTTTGTGCAGAAACCACTGATAGGCATTCTTGAAAATACCTTCACTGAGCTGCTCTGAATGTTCTGTTAGTTAAATAAGGTAAATTCATCATTTTGATATTAACATTTTTTTAATGGTATTTTCTTAAAATACTGGGTTTGCAGTCATAGGCAGGTATACAGTGCCCCTTTGTTCAGATTTATTTGCTATAAAGTATTTGCTAACTTTCATGAATGGGAAAAGATTATTTCATCTGATACATTGTAAAAGAGAAAAGAGCAGTCAACTTCAAGTTAAAAAGGATGAAACTAGTTTGGGTAGTATAAAAACCTGAAACCATTAACATTTGTGTTGGTTTTAACACCATCAAGGAAATTAAGCTCCAAGCAAGGCACTCCCCTTCTTCTGCTCCTTTTGGTAAAGAAGGAACAATAAATGAGATTATGAGTTGAAATAATTTACTAAAAACATGCTAACAACAGCTGTACTAACAGCAAAAGAATACAAAACAGAAGTTGGGAGCTGGTGGGCAGCAGGGGTTTTAAGGGGACTATCCACTCCGCTCTGGTGAGCCAGGCAAGATGACAAACTTTTGGTTTCCAGCAGACAGTGTTTCCTGCTGAAGCCATTACCCCAGCAATGACAATGATGATACTGAATAAACATGGTGGTGACACCCAGACAGTGCTAAAAAACTCCACTTATTCTCTTTAGAATGTCTGTCATAGAATGGTGTCTTAGGATACCATTGCAGACCTAGCTGGTTTTGATGTCCGCTTTTCATGGTGTTAAAAATCTTAAAATGATTCAATCTTTGATATTTCTTTTTGCTATTTGCTTCATCTTTGTTTGATGGTTGGTGGTGAAGTTACCGTATGTGTGACTACTAAACCTTTTAATGTTCTGTTTGCTACATTATAACTGTGTTGCAAAATTACCATTAAGGAAGGTTTTAGCATAGTTGCATTTATAGATAGGAAACTTCCTTTGTTCTAGTTTATCCAGAGACTAAATTATGAAATCTTTTTGTTTACCAAATTGAAAACACCCTTCAAATTCATTTTTTACTGTACTGTAAGATATACAGTGAAAACAAAGCCATTTAATAGTGTTAGTAAAAGGTTTTGTAATGGTCATTTGCAACAGAAATTAACTTAGCTGTTCCTCAGTTATTCTCTAAATTTAGTTTTCTGGCTCATAGAACATTTATATAAGGTTCTTTCATTCACTTGAGATGTGAAATGTATTCTTTTCCTATATTCCCCATTATAATGTACAGCTCTGCTTGTATTATTAGGTAGAACAATGATTACTTAAGAGCAACAAGAGTTTTGAGGTGTTTTTACTTTCTTTGGGTTTGATTCTTTTTGTCTGTTTGTAGATTCTTGCCTTTTTTTTTTAAACTTTCAAGACTATTTTTTCAAAACTCGATCAAGTGTACCCAAATTATAAATTAACATCTTTTCAGTGTAAAGATATCTGGATGCCATGCAGTGTTCAGACATTAATTTCTCTTTTATGTCAACAAAATTATGCTGGAGGTGAAGATTGTTTCAGGATGTGTAAGGATCCTAGGGTCCTAGGAGGAGTGGTGTGAACTGAATTTGGAAGAAAGATTGTGAAGGTGGAGGATGCCAGCTTGATTCTAGAGAAAGCAATGCCTTACTTGCTAGGTCCTAAAATAAGTGTCTCTGACTCTAAAGCCAGAAACTAAAAAAAAAACCGAAACAGCAGAAGAGAAATATCTCCACAAAGCAATTGAATTTCACTAAAACATTACATATTACTGTAATCTTATTTGTTTAGAACTGCAAAAAAAAGCTACCTGGCACCTTTTCTGAATACTTCTGTGTTTTTTCTGCATCAATTGCATGAAGTGTGAGCTTTCTAGCCTTTATTTTTCTTCATGGTTTTAGATCTTTTTGTCTCTACAGTACCCTGTCGTTTTCAAAGCACTGTATCTGCATATTTCATGTGGACATTGTTGTGACACAGTTCGCTGGGACAGTACCTCCAAATTTCAAAAGTTCTTACTTTCTGAAGAGGGGATTCAATTTTACTAGGCTTTTTGGAAAAAGAAATTGAATTCTGGATTTAGTGATACTTTTTATGGCTTCACGGCCACAATGGACAGCACTGTTGTGCAAGGGCACAAAAAAATCAGTGTGTGTTGGGTTTTTTTCTTTTATATTAATTCAATTGTGTGGGGTATAAATTTATACAGTAGTCTGTGCTTTGCAAGTAGTTGATAGTGACAGTCTGGTGTCCCTCCGAGTAGGAGGGAAATCTGCAAGTGAGCCTTTTAAGTCTCACTGATTTTGGAGGAGAGAGTATTCTCATTTTCAGCTGTTATTCTCTCTTATTTGTTATTTTACCCTGCAGAAGGATAGCATTTCTACATTTTATGTATTAGAGTTATGAACAACAGTAATATTTTTATAATAAAAAACTTTGAAAACTGAATCTGGGATGAAATAAATGTATAAAAGAGAGTACTGCTGGCACGGATTCCTCAAGTGAAGAATAGGTGTCAGGGCTTGGCGTTAATTTTGCATAATGCAATTGAATTTAATCAGGAAATGTTCACACTGAGTATTTAATTAGACTCTAGGTGATCAATCTTGGTAGGGACTTTCCTAATTATCAAGTGGCTGAGTCACTGAAGAAAGTCAAAGTAATGCTTCAGAGGACTGTACTTCACTGAGGGGTTTGGATGTGTGAGCAGGAGTTTTTAAGGTGATAAATGTTAAAGAAGGTTAATAAATAGTTTAAAGTTAATAATGAAGTTGCAGGAATAATAGATGGAGGCACAGACATATGAGAGACTGGAACTGTAGCCTACAGTAATCTGTATAAATTATAATTGATCCTCTAAGAAGTATGTAGAGGTTAAAATCCTGAGCAGAAACAGTTAAGAGACAAGTTGTACCTCTCCTGACAAGGCCAAGCTAGCTCTACATTACAATAATAGGAATGATTCTGTTCTCCTTCCTTCACATCTCTCTGATGTATTAAGTGGGAATTGCATAGACCTAGATATGCTTTTGCAGAGCAAGCCAAGTGCATGAAGACTTTCTCCCAAAATGAGGTAACAGTTCCACTGACTCCAAGAAAGAGATGCTGATTTTGCAGTCTTTCTTGTACCCTTTCTCAGCCTTTCCCTGTTTATCTAAAAATCTGTGCCATTCCCTTAAACTGTGCTGTTTCTGTACGACTTCTGTTAATGCTTTGCATTTCCCTAACATTCCAGAATTTTCTGAAGTTTGTTATTGTCATGGGTTAGGAATGGTATTCTTGAATTTAGTGTTCCCTCTAAAACCACAGGCAGATTCCCCTCCTCCTTCTCCAGCTGGAGACAAAAAAGGCAAAGATCATGGGTTGAGATAAGAACAATTTACTGGAAACAGCAATGAACAGAGAAAGAACAGTAACAGGAAAAATAATAATAACAAAAGGTATAAGAAGAGAAACTATTTACAAGGAAAACACACGACAATAAACAATACTGGATACCTTCCCCCCACCACATTTTCTCAACCTGCAGGGACCTTTTCCTCTGGATCGAGTCTGTTTCGTCGCCCTCTGCAAGGACCTGAGGAGGTATAGAAACACCTCCGTGTAGCCACACCCCCTCCTGGCTACTGCAAAAAATTAACCCTGTCCAGGCCCAAACCAGGACAGTTGTTCTGTACTTCTGAAGACACATATAAAACGCTGGGTTGGAACATATCTCATTTCTCAAACTTGGGGCTACATGCTCTGTGTCTCTTCTAAAAAGCTTCATATCCACTGAAATATGTAGCTGAACAACTACTGGGATCTTGACACCCCACCTAGTCTTTTTTTTGCTATTGGTTCCTTTCTTCATCCATCAAATACACAGTTCTAGTCCTTTTGTAGTCCTGCATAAATCACCCTTGTATAATTGCTCTCAGTTTTTCACTTGCTTCCAGTTACTGTGCCTGACTGCGAATCTAGGAACAGTGGTAACTTGATTTCAGTAACAGTGACACTAGCTTTCAGGTAATTAATTTGAATTTTATTTGGAACATTATCACATTTTAAATGAAGCTGTGCATGAATAGCTGCCAGGGTTTTCAGCACTGCTAACACAATTCTGTGTGCATTCCCCACTTCCCTGGGGTTCTCTTCCTGCAAGACCCTGTGGTAGAGCCTGCTTTCTGCATAGAAGACAACTGCTCGATATCAAATAGCATAGAGGTTTCAGGGGTTGTTGCTAAAGTATACTTAGTAATTACATTTGTTTATTTCAATATTTATATTTGTATACTTAAAGCTGTGTGTGAATAATTCTACTGTATATGTAAATTCCAGTTCTTACTAAAGCTCACATAATTTTCCATTAGTTCTTTCTTGCAGTCACATTCATTATTCAATGCCTATGATTTATTAGATTATGACATTTATGTTATAGATAGCAGAAAGTTTTATCTTCTCTTTGTACAATGCTAAGCACAGTTGGATTTTTACCAGGTAAATTGCAACACAAGTAATAAATCAAGTGTATTAGTGCAGTCAAGGGATAAGTAAAATTAGTTTTAAAGCATTTATGCAAATACTCTGTTTTCAACAGTCCGTGCTTATACATATATTCTTCTACTCTCAGAATACTGATATGATTACTCAAAGTATTATAATGGGTATTTGAAAACATATATATGTATATATTTATTTTTAAAGCCATAAATATTAAATGATTTCTTGGGAAATAGAACAATTTCAGTAAGAACAGCAAAAATCAATACAGCGATAGTTTATGTGCAATGTGGAGTTTGACTTCATGGGCTTCCTTCAGAATATGGGGGTCCACATTTTTAGCTCTGCACAGTTGAGACAGTTGGGTGCTCTGCAGAGTGAAAATAAATCCATAGGCATGATGAAACTATACTGTCTTTTCTTTGCTCAAAAGAAAAATATTTTCATAAAGCCAGAAGTGGGATGCTAATTTTTTTAGGTTTTTTTTTTCTCTGAATTATTTCTGCGCGATTTAACCTCCTTACTGTCTTGCCTCATCAGTTATCATTTTACAAGGATTATTCTAATCCTCAGTTGCTTTGGTGGTCACAGTGCAATAGAGAAGACACACCCAGGAATATTTTATGGAGAGTTCTGGTGGGCATGGACTTCACAATTCCAAAGCGAAAATCTGACTATGGGTGGAGTGTGGTGCATTTTAGCTGACAATGTAGACCAATATCTTGTTTGGATTTTGGTTTGATGGTTTGGGGTTTTAGTAGAGTTTTTTTTGTTTGTTTGATTGCGCTTTTTTGTTTATTTGGCCTTTTTGCTTGTTTTGATTTTAATTTTTTTTTGCTTTTATCATAACTCTTCTGTCTCAGCTACAGATTTGAAAAAAACTACAAGAAATTCATAGAAAAAAACTTTTTCAAGCATCATTTAACAGAGCAATATCTTCCATATCTCAGAAAATACCATTATCTCGTTGTTTCACTCTCTGCCATCCTAACCATTTCAGTACTCAGGCAAATTATTCTCCTATTTGCCTGTATTTTTTTATGTTTTCTGTGAAGGAAATGTGAAAATAGATGCTAAGTGTCATTGGGACAACACTTCAGTTGTGTTTTGTGAGGTTGTGTTGGATGATGAGAAAGACATAGTGACTGTTACCTTTCCCTCACCTTGGTTTCTGACTCTGTTTCTCTGTGGCATTCAGGAGCTCAAGGATATTAGCCCGGATTCAGCTGGCCTTTTTTTTTTTTTCTTTGAGATCATTTCCTCTATCTACACAAACTTAATAATAAATCAGCTAAACAAGGTAATTTAATTTTAAATAATGAGAAAACAGAGTTAACCTGTTTTAAGTGTTACTGTTATTCAAGAGTATACAACCACATGTCAAAGTCACACATTATTTCTTTCTTTTTAAATATGCATACTCAGAAATAGAAAATATTTCCTCTTTGAAGTATTTTATAAATAGGAGTAGCAGTCTTTGTCCCTGTCTGCGAAAACAATTTAACTGTGCTCTGCAGAGGTCTGTCCTCTGCTAGGGAAACTGTAGTTTTTAATTATTTTCAATGTGTTATTTATTGAGATAATTAAACAGAATAGGATGAATTAGTTTTGTAATTGTAAGCAGAGTTATTGATGTGAAATTTATTTCAATTTCTTGACTAAATTTTTGGTTTTGTTGTTATTATGAAGTGTCCCCAGTGTCATGACATATTTGAAAACTAACTACTGTATTTATGGGGTGAGAATATTTATTTATAGGACAGAGGATGTTATATAGGTACACTTAAAGTTTCAAACTTATATGTGTTCTTCAATATCAGATAAAAGAAAAAAGATCCACAAGCTCCACGTAAGCAGAAAAACAAGGAAGGTATTTAAGTCCTTCAGACCTTTAAATGTTTTTTGCTATACCAAGGAGATGGAAAAGATCCAAACCCATCTTTAGAAGTCCTAAAGTTTTGGATTTTCTAACTGCAGAAATTAACAATAAATCATAAAATAATCCTCCATATTCCTACTTCCATTATCTGAGTAAATTTATTTTTGTCAAGAACAAAAATAATCCAGTTTTCGTCTACAATGGATGGTTTTTTGTTTTCCACTCACCGTTTGTTTGATGATGGTGGTATACTGTCTACCTTTTTAATAAAGCACATGTTTAAAACTTCTGAAAACTTGAGTCCAGTGGCTTGGTCAGATATCAAACTATGAGTTTGGAATTTATCAGAGAAGTCCTGAACACCTGAAGTATGCTGTTATCCTACTCCATCTATCTGTACCTAAATTCCCACTTTAAATATACCATGAAACTCTTCTCATTTCATCTTGAGAATAAAATATTGGAAAAATGGATCATAGAATGGAAAGCTATGCCTTATAAAGAATGGCTCTCAAACATGGAAGAATAGATAAGATACTATAAAATTAGGAGTGGAAACATTAAACACATTACTTCAAATTAGTTCTAAGCGCATTTGAACTATGAAGATCACAGCTGGGCAAATGTATAAATAGATTTTTTAAGGAAGCTTAAACCAACTAATAGAATATATATTTATCAGTGTTCATTAAACACAGTAGTCAAGGTCTCACCTCAGAGCCTTTATAGCTGCGCAAGTATCATTCTGCACTGGTCCTATTTTATTATTTTTCTAATCAAATGCTGCTGACAGGTGTCAGGACAGGGTGTGCTGCTGGTCAGACCTTGGGGCTGAGCCAGTAAGGCAGTTCTTGAGATCCTGAACTTTCTTTTAAGAATATTAAAATGTTAATTCCACCATTATGCATTGGATTTTTTAGAGCAGTTTCAGAACTCTTGGAGGGATTTTTTTTTTACTTTGTTTTGATAAATATATATTTTTAAACAAAGCCCTCTTACACCCATAACTGACTGTGTTGGTTTTGATGTTTTTATTTAGAAATGTTTCTAGTTTTGGATTGTTGGTGTATGTGTTTTCACTTTTCTGATAAAAGCTTTTTGACTCTGATATTAGGATTTGATCAGAGCAGGATTTCGTCTAGCCTGTAGGGCTTGCTAGTGACCAGTTTGTTCCTGGCCATTTCAGAATGAAGTGGTGAGCTGGACAAATGACTGCTCACAATAATCTGCTCCTAATGTGTACAATTTCGGGGGATTTCCACAAAACAGTGTTTAAACAATTTCTACAGCTCACTCTTCTCTGCTTGTTCAAGGGAGAAATTGGATATCCTGTTCATTTTGAGTCGGCTGTACTGTGTGTGCACAGTACCTGTATGACGTGAGCAGAGGAGTTCTTGTGTTCAGCCCTTCTCTGCACTTGTAACAAGTTGTATGGGCTATTCAGCTGTAAGTATTGGAGATCAGTTGACCACACAGAGATTATATTTTTAGCTTAGCTGTTATGAAATACTTTTTATGTATTGGGGTCTGAGATAATGTTAGAACATTATTATCTAGGATATCTCATATCAAGTGTTACTGGTAGGTCCCTCACATACAAAAATACAAGATATTTGAGAGTGATGTGATCTTTCATTTTAGTCCCTGGTGTGAAAAAGTAAAACTAAGACTTATAACAATAGTAATGTGGCAAAAATACTGGAAGGAACTTTAAAATATCCTAATTTTTTTTTCATAAGTGGTTGCATCCCAAAATAGCACATTTCTGTTAGGTAGGGATGCCTGGTTTCCATCCAAATCTCTCTCTCTTCTTCCCATCTATATACATATGTGTGTTTGTGTGTGTGTGTATATATATATATATTAAAAAATTGTGGGTTTATATATATGTATGTCATACTTTTTGGAATTTTTTCTTTCATTTTGTTATGAAATAACATACCTATAAAAAAAATGTTGGAAACTAGTGTAAGTGATCAGTGTTCACATCTTCCATGCTTCAGGCAAGTTACAGTGATACAGTGCAAACAGAACATAATGTAATTGGTTTCCAACTCAAAAATAATTCATCTAGTGTTTCACAGGATATCATTTTCTCAAAGCACTGCAAGAGAACAGCAAAATTTTTAATTAAAATTACTTTCTATATCTCAAATTCTTCCTATAACAAATATTGTTGAACTTTTTTTTCTCCTTTTGAGAAGAAAAATAAAAGTGTAAATACTGTGTTAGTGTCTTAAAGGTACTTTAGTACATAAATAGCGACTTTTATTTTTCTTTTATATGAGACTCATGCCATGCACATACTTAGATATATGTTAGAGAGTGGATGGTTTCTATCTTATTAGCATCATCCTAATCATCCTTGCACTCAGTCGAGCAAAGATTTTCTCTTTTATGATGGGTCTTGTGCTGTAAGAAAAACCCAAAAGAGACTTGAGGAAAGAATTACTGCAGTTATTCTCGGGCCTGGCATGCAGCGTTCATAACAGAGACTATGTAAAATGCAGTACTGCATACTGTTTGACAAAATAGCTGTGATCAGTGTAATTTAAGGCTTTTAATATAATTCTATATTACTCTTTCTTATTCAATATAAAATGAAATAATAAGAGATGCATTTACCAGTTTAAAAACTGTTTAGTCAGTTTTGGAGCATAAATGGATGTTGTAATCTCTTCAGTGATTTTATTATCAGTATTTTTATTGATGATCTGTAGTTGATGGCAGAGATTATTATTAAAAGGACATAGCTGCATATAGGGCACAACATCTACATTGGATATGTGAATGTTTTTGAGGATGAAAAATTGCTAACAGTTCATTGTAATATCATGTAGATCAAACATTCATACACATGCCATGTTAAAACACACAAACAAAACTAAAAACCCAAACCCACATCAAAACTTGGATGGAAGTTATTTGGCTAGGGACAAAAATCATAGACTTTGTAACAGGTTGAGGGATGTTAACTTGAAGGAAAGTCTTTAGAAAAGAGTTAAAAGTCATAATGGATAACCTGATGTAGCATGGCAAGAGACTCGTGCTACTGTAGAACATATTTAAAGACAAAGAAACAAAAACCCAAACCTAATAAAACCCCTAAACACCTCAACTCTCCAAAACCCAACATCAACAAAAAACCCTTCAAAATGAACAAATGAAGAACTTTAGCACTCACCCACTCATGCCCCCACACCCCCAATGACTCTGAATTTGATTTGAGGTTGATGCCCCAATGAAAATACTGGGGTATTTCTTGTATTTGTATTCCCAAAGGAATAACAATAAGACAAAAAGAACTTTAAAGCTCAGCTGTGTATGTATGCAGTGGTTTGAAAATAAGTTTTAAAATGAAATATTTAAGGAGCTCAATTTATTTCTCATAAATTTATTGTTATTTGTTCTTTTGATATACTGTCTCACTTTTTGAAGGCTATGAGATAACTCACCATCTCATCAAAATGGTGAATACCATTAGAGATCTTTATGCAAGGCTGCTGTGTGTTCTTTTGGCAAGGAAAAAGCTGTACCTCTGCAGACACACTGACTATGCACTCTCTGAAAATCTTACTTTTTACCCCAGGACTTAGCAATTTGAATTCTCTGAGCTCTCAGTACTGTGTTGAAATCTTCTCTTGTGAAAACCTTTATTGTCTTTAATTGTTTTTTATTGCCTCAATTGTCTCATAACTGTGGGCCATTAAAAAAAAACAAACAAAAAAACCAACCAACCAAAAAAACCCACACAAAACACCCACACCCTGTAGCTTCAGTCTGGGGAAATTTTATTCAGGTAAAAAGGAGTACCTTTCTTCCGAACTCAACTGCTGGTGTCACTTTTCAGCTGAAATCATGGCTACATACTCCTTACATTGTTGCTGTCAATCTGTTAAATGACATAATTTAAGGATCTGCTTTGTATAACTTCACAATATAAAATGCCTAATACAGAAGAATCAGACACGTTATATAAAGGGAATATACAGTCATCATGTTGTAATGACTGAACAATTGAAGTCTTGCACTACACTTTCTACCTCTAACTAAATCTCTGAAATAACATTCTTTATAGGAAAAGGTAGTTCATGATCAGCCTATTTACTGATATGTTTATTCCCATGAAACCGGCTGAGTTACATTATGCAGTGCTACCACTAGATTTTGTTAGGATTCTTGGATGCTTTTATTCACCCCTGATCTAGAGTCTATTCACCTATTTTTGAGTCTGTAGTTATTTCTAACCAGAAAATAAAAGGGCATTTGAAAGTTAATTTAAAAAAAATAATCTAAACTTACAGAAGTATATAATAACATATATAATATACAAATATACCATAATAATGTCATAATTTTCCTAGCCTTTGCATAAATATAGGGTTCTTCTCTGGCTCCCTTCCCCCCTCCCCAGTTTCTAGTTTTAAAAATGTTATTCGAGATTATAATTGCTGCTAAAGCTAAATATTAATGTCTAGAAAGGATTTTTTGCCTGATTATACTTCTGCTTATTTAAAGAGGGGAAAATCACCTATAATTATTTAAACTTTAACAAGACACCTGGCTTAATGTACAAGCCAGACTGATTCTCATTTTTTATAGTTTCCGTCATGGTTTAGAATATCAAATACTTCATGAAACCAGGAATTTCTAATTAAAGCAATGCCATTCCTCTATCTATGAAGAAAACTTTGATGCTTCGTCATCTTGGTGGAAAATGCTTTTTGTGTGTGTGTCTACTATACTTGCAAGCACAGGGTGTTTTTCCCTGCAAGACTTTTACCTCAGTTGGCAGTTATTCCTATCTGCTGCAAAGTGAGCTCCAAGACTAGGACTTTGGAGTCTGCTCATAGAAGATGCTTTCTGTGAATTGCAACTATCTAATCTTGTTGCAAAGCACGTTGTATTACCTAGTGAATAGGTGGCTTACTTAAACTGAACAGCACAAAGCATTTCTGATAAGTTCATATAACTTGATGGGTTTAAACTGGAAAAATACCTAACTGGAAGATTAATGACACTTTTATATTTCAAAGGATATCCATCAAAGGACACTTTGCATCCTTATTTTACATTTAAATAGTTGAGTTGGCTTTGCCCTATAAATAATTAATACCACTAAGAATTTAAAATCTGAAATGATAAATAGCACTTGGCAGTAATAATATATTGTTTTTATGCTAACAGGGCATAATTCTACCAGCTAGAATTCAAAAGGCATAGTAGAATAAATTGTATCACCACTTGATTTATTATTATGGAAAAATAGAAAGATCAAACTCCAGGGTCTTGTCACATGGGTACTTCAGTTCTGTCAACCTTTTAAAAGGTAGAGGCTTCATTGAACCTGTCTTATGTGTATGTGAGGCTTTATATCCTTCAAAGCCTTTTCCAGGGACACCAGTGACCTGTCTTGCCATACATTCTGGCAGTGGCCAGTACAGATTGCAGGAAATATTTCAGAAAGTCTGTTAGTGAATGCTTGGTTACTGAAATCCTGACACGATGGGTTTCTTTCCAGCTTCAAATTTCTATTTCTTAATCCTGGTCTTATATTTTGAATCACGGGGATTGAGTGCTGAATTGTGGTGTGGAGTTCTACAATTTAGTTGCATAGCTAGACTCTTTTTTTTTTTTTTTTTCAGGTTTTAATTTACTTTTGCTCCTCTCTTTCATTTTCATATGACAGCTATCTATGGCACTCACTTTTTCTCTGCTCTACCTCTAGCTGTGTTTTATCTTTCTGCTGTGTACCACCTTCACACCATCTCTAAATTAAATATTTTCGTTTTTTAAACCTTGGCTTTTATATGCAAGGCTTTAATTTCTTTAGTCATATTTTTGTTCCATTTCTACACTGCTTTATCTTACAGGAAACAACATTTTTCAAAAGCATATACCTCTTTCGTAGCAGTAAATCTGTAGAGATTTTTCCAATTAATTTTTTTGCACAGGAATATTCATGGGAATATTGATAGATGTAACCTCTGGAAGTCCTCTGTCCCAGCCTCCTGTGTCAAGTCCCATGAACACCAGAGCAAGTTCAGCTGGTGTCGTGAAAACCTGCAAGTATGGAGCTTCTACGGTATTTCTCAACATCGTACTCACACACTGTCCTCCTCTCTTAGAAAAATGGATTTTCCTAATGTTCAGCCTCAGACTAGTAGTGTGCAATTTGTGGTGATGCGCCTTTGTTATATTGTCATAATTGAGGCTCCACATCTTTGTAACTGCTCCCTATGTGGTTAAAATTTGTGTTCTATCTCCCCTCATCTACATCTTCACCAGACTAAACAGCTCCAACTCCCCCAACATCATCTTGTAAGTCATGTTCTCTGGGATCCTGACCATCTTAGCAGCCCTGCACAGAACTTTCTTTGAATTGAATAGTCACCCTTGAGCTGGGCTGGGGTGAATGCAGAACTGACCATGTATTCCAGATGTGACCTCATCAGGACCAAGTACAGGGAAATAGAAATTTCCTTCAGTCTCATATTTAACTTGGCATCTGCTGTAAGCCTTGAATGTATTTCAGCAGGATTGGTACTCAGATAATTGTTTACCCGTCTGTTTACATGCATGCCATTATTCTTCCCATGTGTGTCTTGGGAGAAATTGTTAGATTTTTGTTGCTGCTCTCTGAAGCTCTGCTATTCAGCATTATCAGCTCCTCGCTTATGTTTCCCATTTAGCATCATCTATGGATTTGTTGTGAGGGGGTTCTGTCTCCTCACCCAAGTCTTAAGCAAAATTTTATTGTGTAGGACTTCTTATAGAGTAGTTTGGGTTGGAAGGGACTTTTAAAAAAGTTAGTTAGTTCAACTTCACTGCAATGAGCAGGGACACCTTCATCTAGGCAAGGCTCAAAGACTCATGATGCCTCCTGACCTCCTTGAATGTTTCCAGGGTGTGTAGGTCTGACACCCTGTTAGGGTGGTGGTAGCAGTCCAACTGAAGTAGTTCAGTTCAAGCGGTGATCTTGTGAAGGTCTGGTCTCCAGCTGAAGGTCCAGTGGTAGCTCTTGCCCTCTGGTAACCCAGTAGACAGGGCTAGCTCAGGCACTTCCACGGCCAGGTTATATCCAGGTG
Source organism: Rhagologus leucostigma (assembly GCA_013397725.1). NCBI lineage: Eukaryota > Metazoa > Chordata > Aves > Passeriformes > Rhagologus > Rhagologus leucostigma. Next base: position 700,850 of record VZTD01002729.1, read on the forward strand.
GGAGCACCTGGCTCCTCCCTCCTGGGCAGAGCATCCCACAATGGGATGAGATAAGTCTATGAGTCATGTGGTGGGTCCTTGATGGCCCATTGTCTGTCATCCAGGGTGGGCCATTAGCAGGTGATAACAGCTAACGGCCCACAGCTGGTGGTAATAGAATACTTAAAAACATCTATATTGCAACCTAGGACACAGGGATGGAGCATTTACCACCTCTCTGGGCAAAGTGACTTTTCAAATGTCATGGAGAGTGGCTTGGCAACTACATTAGCCAATTCCCTCAGGACCCAGGGATGCATGTTGTCAGGTCCCATAGACTTAACTGCGTTCACAGCTGTGTTCGTGTGGTCACAAACTGGATTTTCTGTCACAGTGGGAGGAATTTTCCTACCTCAGTCCCAAATCTGCTGTCCACCCACTGGAGAGACATGGGAAGAGAGGTTACCAGTGAAGACTGGAGGGGGAAAAAAGATGGAGTATGTCAGCTTTCTCCTCATCCATTGTTACTGGGTTGTCAGTCTTGCTTATCCTGGGGGATCACCTTCTTCAACTTGCCTTTTCTGGCTTACATACCTGTAGAAGCCCTTATTCTTCGCATCCCTTGCTCAGTTAAACTCCAGCAGCACCTTGGCCCTCCTGATCGCATTCCTACACAGCCAGGTAGCATTCCTCTACTCTTCCCAGGATATCTGTCCCTGCTTCCACTGCCTGCGCATTTGTTTCTTGTCCATTAGTTTGATCAGCAGGTCTCAACTATATTGGTCTCTTTCTTTCCTTTTTTACCCACCTAGTGGTTGGTTTTTGCAAACAATTCACGGTTCCTCAGGTTCCACAGAAGAACATGGCTGGCTGTGTCAAAAGCCTTTTCTAAAGTAGTGTTTGTCATTGTCTGCATACATACAAATTTCCACACAGAAATATCTTGCTGACTACGCAGAGTGTGGGGACGTTTTACATACAGGCCGTTGAATTTACTGAGCCATTTCTTCAAGCATGTGTGACTCAGAAGTGTCATTAGTCACACTGAAATTATTGTCTGCATAAAATGACTGAAATGTTTTGAAAACTGAATATATCTCAGTGTTCATGCTAATTGTTATAGAATGTTCTGTAAGTTATATAATTGTTCTAGAATGGCCTATATTTTAGGCTGCTATTAAGCGTCAATCAAAAATAATCTACCTTTAACAAAATTTTCAAAACATGCAATAATATTGAAGAAAATGTTATGATAGAGTTAATAAAGAACTACTGTGGAATGTGTAGAGGTTTTTAATTACTATATTTGAAAGGAACATAATCTAGTATATGTAGAAATAAAGGTGATTTCACATGAAAAAACCAAAACCAAACCAACCAAACAAAAAACCAACCAACAAACAAACAAAAAACCCACCCAAAAAAACCAAAATCCACACAAAAGGCCTTGAATATAGCCAAAGTTAACCCACTGAGAGCTTTTTGAACCCAGCAAGTTTAGTCTATACCAAATCCATTGCTAAAAAAGAATGAGGAATGAAAAGCAGGTCAACTATGCAATAACAAGTAGCAAGTAACAAGCAATGGATGTCCTAAGTTACAGTTCAATGGAAAGAGACTTACAGGAATGAAACAACAGGGTTAAGGGGGCCTGGAGTAGCAGCAGAAAATCATAAAGATAAACGAGTTAAATAAGGGTGGGAAATGAACAATTAACACATCAAAATCCACATTTTTTACTAGTTTTGAGGATCTAAAGATTTATGGGGGTTTTGTTTGGTTGGGGTTTTTTTTTGTATCAGCCATTTCCTGATGACACTTATTATAGGGCAATGGAGAAATACTGTATTTCAATTGGTGAAACAATATCATTACTACATAACAGTAAATATTTGTGTATTAGTAAAATATATATTACTCATTTTAGACAATGGCAGAGGTCTGGGAAAAATTCCTCTGAATCCCATTGTTTTAAATATCTTTTAAAATACTCTCCTTTTTTCATCCCTGAATGGTTTTATCTCAATACATTTTCACTCAAATTCATTTTTGTAACTCCTGAAGAAAATGGCTTAAGGACTTCCCTTTTTAAAATATTTTTACTATTTTTAAATATTGTTTCTAACTCTTATTCTTTTTGGTTTTTTTACCGGGTGTGTGCAAGGGAATGTAATGTGCTTTTACTGCTTTGCAACTAGAATTTAGTAAAAATGTCCTGACTTAATAAACTTATATCAGAAGGATAATTGCATTGTGTATTTTTTTTTTTTTAGATAAATTATCATAGTGATGTGGTATTCACTCTTTTTTTACGGTCTTTATTTCATTTTCAAGGAAAAATACTTTGAGAGAAGAGGGGTTAGGGAGAATACTGACAGAGTTCATATAAGCAAATATTATTTCTGTAGTTTGCTGTTCTCCTTTTATTCCCAGAATGGAAGGAAGAGGGAAGCTAGTTTAAGCTCTCCTCTTCTCTTCCTCTTCTCTTCCTCTTCTCTTCCTCTTCTCTTCCTCTTCTCTTCCTCTTCTTGTCATATTAACCATTTTTAAAGCCAGGCCTTCACTCCTTCTCAGTACTTTTAGCATGTACTGTCATTAGCAGTACTGCCATTAAAAAGCCATTAATTTTGACGTATACTAATGTCAATACAAGACCAAATTAACCTAGTAAAACAACATATAATGTATTCCAGACCTCTGTGTTATATTTATCTTGTGCCAAAGGGAATAACAAAACAGATGGATCTGCCAACAATTTTTAGTTATCTGAAACTGGAATCTGTATGGTATACCTATGCAGAAGAAAAAAAAATTACATACAATGTGTACCCATTCTGTTAGCATTCTGTTTTATTACTCTTGATTCAATCTAATTTCTTACACATGTAAACTTAGACTCTAATCTCAGAATGGTAATGCATATATTTTATCTCAGAATCTGTAGAGATAAGATACCAGATTTTTTTGAGAAATGTAGTAAAACACAGTGCATGTTAGAGATTAAAAGACAAAAGATCATTTAGGATTCTGGTGCCATGTTGCTTGTTTTAATGTAGTACTTTATTTACTTCATGTTCATATTTGTTCTCCTGGTTAGTTTGGATTTTTTTTCCTCCTTCTAATATAATTCAGTGGCAGCTTTAATTCATCATGCAATTCTTAAATACATTCTTGAAATATGCTATGGAGTCTTAGATATCAAGAAAACTTGTTTGTAATGTAGGATACTTCAGCCAATGCAATCTGTCTTCCTAGACTGAGTGCTATATAATAGTGCAGATATTCAGCATTATGTGACCGTATCTGTCAGTGTGATGCTTATGAAATAGCGATGAAAAAGGAAATTAAAATCTGAAAATACATTCTGCAAAAGGTGCCTTTCTGAAAATGTCTAAGTTCTTGATATAATTGATTTCTCTAAGCTCTTTACGGCATTGACAACCAGGAGCTTGGAGACAGAATGCTTTGATTGTGGGACTTGAGGTTAACAACACATATTTCCTTATCCTTTTTTCATTATTATGTAAATTTCTTATGGTGAAGATAGCGACTAACATGGCTCTAAATGTTTGCAAACTTTGGATTTATAAAGATAAGGTCAGAAATGTAGAGTTAGGATGCTTTTCAGTCTGCATATAGCATTTATCAGCCCTGTTAAATGTACCTTCTTGAATGTTTGTAGAAAAGTGTGCATGATGCAGTGGAAGGTAGTACCATCCTAAATTATGACTTATCTATATCTTTGTATCACGGCATCAAAATCAGTACCTATCTGAGAGAAAAACTTGAAAGCTCTGGGCAACGTCAGTGTAAGGATAACTAAGTAAAATTGAATTCCTGAAGGAATCAACTCAGGTTGCTTATGGTCTCCATTTCTTTGTGAATATTATGATGACTCTTGGGCTTCTTTTATAAGAATTTGAAATAAACCTCACATTTGACCAGGTTGTCATTATAGGGTTGATTTTCACTGGGAAGAAAAATAAAAAGACAAAGTACTAGATCTCATCTTTTGTCACGTTTCTTTTATTTTCAAAAACTTTGTTAAGATATTAAAACTCAGCTATTGAAAATTATATTGCATATATTTGCTGAAATACTGACTAAAAATGGGTGGCAGAAACATCAGTGCCTTCACCTGACCCATGATTTCCCTTGCAGCAGGCACTAGGAACCTCTTCATTTCATGTATGAGCTTCATGTTAGTTCCGTGTAGTCCAGGTTTGAGCCCTGACAATATGTTCTGCTCTCTTTCTGTTTTTGTAGTGCAAACAAATTGAGATAAACTCTTTAGCTTTCAAATTTGAGTAAAGTGCACCCAAAGGACCTGTTTTTCTGTAAGGTCAATCAGGCACTGGAAGAGGTTGCCCAAGGAGGTAGTCCTAGGAGGCAGTCAAAGTGGACAGTGTCCTAAGCAAGCTGCTGTAGCTGCTGTGAGCACTCGGTAGGCTGGATGAGTCAAACACCAGAGGTGCAGTCCAGTTGCAATGATTCTGCATTTCTATTGCTGTTTTAATTGACTGAAGGAATACATGCAGCACTACTGATACTGCATGAAAATATTTTCTGTAATCCAAGACACACTTCTAAGTTCCCATGTCTTTAGACCTCTTTTTCAGGTGTGTGTGAGGTACATTGATAGGTTTGCATACCAGGCAGATCAAATATTATATATTATGTCTTTGAAAGCTTGATGACCTTTTCTCTGTTTGAGTAATTCTTTTTGATTTGACAGCTGCATTATGTCTGACTGTGGCATATGGATATCTTTATTTTGCAGTGTGCACAGTGGTACACTACTCACAACTGGATTTGTGCTTTCCAGGGTTTCATTTCAGTTTTCTGTTAAAAGAACATAATCAAAGAGATTGTTTGCAGTCTATTGTCAGCCCAGTTTTCAGGGCCTTTCTTCTTTTGTCTTCCATCCTGTATCTAGAAAAGGACCCTGCTCACCCTTCTTCTGTGAGTGTTGAGGAATATAAGTAAATGAAGTATGTGAATAATATACTGCTTATTTAACTGCGCTACAGAACAACTCATGTAGGTATTCTTGAAACTGCCTTACTGTCTGCACAGTAAGAAATTAGGCTTGTTCCATTGTTCTATTACTTCTTCCACAAAAAAACACCCCACACATATAGATTATGTCAGTTATTTAGACTAGAAAGAGGTACTTTGTTTTCTTGCAATCCAATAAAACTTTGTCAGTTGTTTATTGGTGATCACTAGAGTAATTTTATCATAATCCTGAACATTCAAGGGAAAACACTTGTATAGTTTTTAAACCAACTAAGTGTACATACATTTTGCTGATTAATGAAGTCATCAATAAGTGTTGAAACTTACATATTAAATATGTTTCTTTTGGATCCAAGGGCAATATTAGAAGAAATTATGATGCTTTTAACAACCAAAAGGGCAATCACTGAAAATTCAGATATACTTCATTATTCATCTCTTATAATCTTCTTTCTTTTTCTTTTTTTTTTTAATATTAAAAACTGTTTGAAAAAATATGCAGATATGCTGCATTTGGACATCTGTAGGATGTTGTATGGAAACAACATTGTTATTTCCATTTGTCTATGGATAGACTCAGTAAAATATTGTAGATACAGTAAGCACAGTAAAAATATATTCTGCAAAAAAATAATAAAGTGTAAATTTTAATGTATTCTACCATCTTTTGATTTTTCTTTAATTGTGTGGCTTAGATATTTGCAGTGTTATAGAATGGGCTTAAAATAGATTTAAATGCATTTTGTACAAGGATTTCCTCAACAAAGATGAGGCATCTTGTGAAGATACATATTGTGTGAAATAGTTTCTGCATGGAAATCTAAAAAGAATTGAAGAGAGAATGTCAGGAAAAGGTTTCCGAAAGTCAGCTGCTTCACCCTTTGCTGCAACATAGCTTAAACGGTGCATTATTCTTGCTATGCCTGTCCAAAAAGTTATTTAAAGTCTTTCTGAATGGATGTTGCACAACCTTGCAAGATCTTGCCGGTCCAGTTTCTAGTGTCTAAATATTCTACTGACACCCACTTGATTCTCAGTTCCTTCATTATAAGTTCACTGTTCATTGTTTAATTATCAGTAGGCATGAAGAACATGTGTTCGTATTTTATTATCGTGTGCTTACTTAATTTCTCTTCAGCAGTTTAAACAATGTCATCAATTTTAGCCCTTCTTTGTATGTCTCTCTATTTTTCCCCCGTCTTATTATTTATTGTTTATTTATGTTGCCCTATGTGTCATCCTTATCCTGTTTTGGTTTTTCATTGCTTTTGCATCTCATAGATCTCATGGACATCTTAGCTTGTTTGATTATCTCTTCGGGCAGAGTTCATGATATTTTTCAAAGGATTCAAGGTAAGTTGATCTTTACTGCCACTGTTTTGCCTTTTAGAAGATACATGCTAATTCTGCCGTCTATTTTTCACCTTTACAGTTTGCTCTCATCCATCCTTTATGGGCTCTCACAGACTTTGTACTCATAGGCTGTGTAATTATGAGCCACACAGCAAAAACTATTGTGGTGCAATATGAATAGATCAGTAGAAAAAACAGTTTGTACCAAGGACTCAAAAGCTGGACTATAGGTATGCATATTTATTTATTTTATGATTACTCCGATGCCCTGGAAGAAACATCCTTATTGTACATGTTGCTCAAAGACAGCCAAAGGAAAGCTATTTTTACTCTTGCTTTCAGGTGTCCAGGCTTCTTGGTGTTGCTTCAGCAAGTGCCAGAGCATACTTTCATCTGTTTAATAAAGGTGACAGGAGCACATGTGTCTTCTCGTGCCCTTTTCCATCAAAGCAAGTCTTATTTTAGTTGTTGTTCACTTAAATGTAACACATAGTGCCTGTTGCTTCCTGACTTTGTGTTTGGGTATTGGCTAGAATGAAAGAGATGGTATCTTAGGTCTTGTGGCAGAGGCAAATGATCAAGTTGACACCATGAAATTATGACTTTCAACATCTCAGTTATTCCTTTGTGTGAGGAAGAGGCAGGATAAATGAGAGAGGATGTGCAGTTTCACATTTGGACAGACAGAAGTTCAAAGTCTTGGGTACAACTGACAGTAGATGCAGAATTTATGGACGCAAGGTGATGTAGCTGAAACCCTTGACCATGAACTGGTACTATGACTGCAATGTATTGAATCTTCTGTGAGACTGAAGAAGTTGATGGGAAAGGAAGGAAAAGGGAAAACATTGTTAATTTAGAAAAAAAAAAAGAAAAAGAAAAAAGAAAAAAAGGCAGGCAGGTGAGACAAGCAAATCAGAAAAGTGCAGAAGAGGGATAAGGCAGCTGAAGCAAGAAGAAAGTATATTGAACCATAGGAGGTCTTGGTATAATATAAAAGAATACCCTTAGCTGAGGACATCTGTGTGAACTGATTACTGACCTTGAGACCTTTAGCCTTGTAAGTGGTACAAGAAACAGAAGGACATAGGAGATCTGTGGTTTGAGAGCATTCTGTCGGTGCACGTGCACTTGGTACTTGCTGTGGGACTTGCTTGTGCTGCAGATCACACATTGATTCAGACCTTTCTGTTCCTTTTAGAGACTGTTGCTGCACTTTGAACAGATCTTCTGATTTAATTTCATCCAAAAGGAATCCCCTTCACATGCAGAAAAACTGCCCCACACTGTGAGCCAACATGGAGTAAGTGGGGAAATGAGGGATTGCTGCACTCTACTACTCTGAGCTATGTCATTGTTGTAGACAACTTTTAGCTAATATTTTATCATTTGCTGATTTTGTGTACCTCAAGATGAAGTTCATTTCACTCAGCTGGCTTGAAAATACTGAGGTTATACAAGTATTCATAAATGCATTCATCCTTTCCTTGCAGGATCTTAATCCTTTATCACTGGTGCACCAGTTAAAACAGAAAACCAATTTATGTTGACCTTTCGACTAAAGAAGAAATTTAAAAAGCAGAAAAAAAATGCATAAGAAATGACAATATTCTTCAGTATCTATCAGAAGCCTTTCTTCTCCTTTGGGTAAATTAGTTTGTTAAAGAGCTACCACTTCACTCTAATTTCTTTTTCACCTTTGGCAAGTCTCCCAGGAAATTTTCACTAAGAGTCCTTTTACTGGAGTTTGTCGTCTTGAAACACACTGCTTTTAGTTTGAATTATTTTCCTTTTAATCTAACTTTCAAGAATTTTGTCCTTTTGTGACCAATCTCAACTACATTACCACTTAATCTTCCCATTCACTCTTCATTCTCTATTAATTGGAGGCAAATGGGAAGCGGTGCTCTTATCACTCCTCACTAAAGCATTTCAGGAGCTTCCTCTTCATCATGTCACCTGCTGTATTCATAAAGAATGTTAGGCAGTAACCTATATTATCATTGAGGTCCGTGCTCTGGTTTACTCTTCACAAATACATCATCTAATCTATCCTTCTGGTCTTTGAGGAAAATCCCAGAGTGATAATGTTGTTTGAGGTTTGGTTTGTTTTGTTTTGTTTTTCTTCTATAAGTTTGTACATGTCCTTTGCAGTCACTTGGCAGTTCTTTCTCCTTTTTGGTCTGAACCTCAGAACAAGTGGATTCATTCATGTTCCCTTACTGTTCTTCCTCAACAAGATGTACAACATGAATTTGAATTCTTCAACATCCTTCTCTCCTTAGACTGTTATATTATTACTATCATTACAAATCAGCTGTATGAGGTAATAATCAGGTGGCTGGTGAATCTCAAATCCAGTCTAACTCATGATTCTTGGTTTAATGATGGTTAGCTTCTGTTCCACTTAGCACTGAGATGGGATCTATATTTGCTGTTGGGGATTGGACCATTTGTTTCCTTAATCAGCTACTTTGGAGGGAGTCCATTTCAGCCTCCGTGTCTGGTACTCCTGCATTCCTTTCCAGCTGGTCAATTACTTTTTCACTAGAACGCCTCATGCCTGATTTTACTTATATCCTTGTGTATCATATGGGCTTTTCTGCTTCACCACTTTCTTCATAGGTCTTCTACCAGTTTCCTAAAGGATGTATGCAGGGACTCTCATTCTTGGTTTCTGCTTTTGGAAGATATAGGTCTGTGTTCCCTGGTTTCAGCACAGAAACTGAATTGAAGAATTTCCCTCCACAGTTCCTCTGTGGGTGCAACAGCAGGTAGCTTCTCTGTGTCCAGCCTGCATCCTCAGGGCTGTAGACTGAAAATGGTCTGATGACAAAGGTGATTTTTATGCTGTGCTTTTAAAGGGGTGAATTGTGATACTAAACTTCTTTCGAAACTCTCTTCTCCAATCATTCTCTAGAGTTGCCCTGTTATGAAAGTCAGCGAGCCATTGAAATGTTGATTCAGTAACACATATCTTTCATTGTGCTTCTGTGATCAGTTTAGTCACACCACAGGAAATTTATGATATCTGAGAACAAGCTATCATCCCTCAAAGTGATGCAGTAATTCTTTTTTTTCATGTTTTCTTGTGAAATTATCCCCTTTACAAGACTTCTCCCATTTGCCAACATAACCGATAACTTCTCAATGACTTTTGCCATGCTGAGCTATATGCAAAGAGATTAGGTAGGTCCCTTTTCCTTTGTTGTTTTAACACTCCTCGAAAAACGGAAGTTTAGTATTTTTACTCCCTTCAGACTGCAGAGAAGGAACTGAAAGCTATCATTTAGAAGATGAGTTTTCTATTGAGCAGGCTGTTAGATAAAAGAGGAGTTATTTTCAAGCAACTTTGTGGCATTTCTTACACTTTCATTTTCTTTGCCTTGATATCACAAGATGGATCTCTGCAGTGAGCTACTTAGCTCTTTGTCCCATTTATTTTATTGAGTGTATCAATGGAGCAAGGTGTTGTTTATTGAAACATGTGTAGAAATTCTTTTGAAAAGCATGCAGTGTTTGTACTGTAATACTAAGTAACTGTCTAAACTTAGATAATGTAAAGACTGCAAAGTTAGGTAGTCACACTTCTTGAATAGTAAAATTTGATACAACACTTTTTCCTCACATGAAAATAATCATTTTTGGTTTTACAGTAATAGGTTCCTTAGACTGGACTGCTTTAAAAATTGATTTCTTTAATGCTCTTTAATGCTAGGTGTGGTCAAGGGTGTAATAGGTCCTACTTAATGATATTCGTTTTGTTATAAGAAAAGCACATTTTGCTTAATGTAAGTGCTAGTCCAGAGAGCTATTGAAGGAGGTGATTGGCTGTGGGTACTTCAGTACCTCCATGGTATGGCTCATGAGGTTATTGTAAGTTAAGCCTTTATAATGAATAGAGAGTCACAATATAGCAAAATATTTAGGAAGGTACATGTGCCTTAATATAAGAAACTAAAAATTAAGACTCAAATTTCTTTGGATGCTGAAATCTAAATCAGGGAATATTTTAAATCTAAGACTCAAATGTGCAGATAAGATTCTTAGCTTGTGCAGCTTGTCTTAAAATGGCTCTCAGTCTTGTCTGATGGTGCAGCATGGATTTTCTGGTAATATTAAAAAAGTCTTTTGGGACAAAGAATGTTGGTTTTAAGGATTTCGTGGGCAAATTACTTTATTTTTTTTCCAATAAGTTTTTCATTACTTGTATGAACTGGATTGTTACCTAGAAAAAAAGCAATTATTAGAGTAATGGGGTTCTACTCTTTTATCAATAGACTGGTTATCACATACCAAAGAGAAAAAAAAAAAAAGTTGTCCCTTTCATATATAGGGTAAGTACCCTAATAAGTACATAAAAGAGAAGCTATTTTCTAACCAGTTTGTGGAGTCCAATATTTAGATTCATTTGTTCTGATGAGAACATCTGATTTTTAGCATATCATCAATCAGAATCAGCCCAGTATTGCAGAAATACCAGACATGCTGAAATAAACAAGTGAGAAAATTTTTCTCTGTTTAGCCATGGTAAGTGTTCACAAGCTGTGCTGGTACTGGTTTTTTTATTCTTCTTAGAGAGATATGGGTGATAAAGGCAGACTAGGAGCAACATGAAGCATTAAGATGCAAAATAACATACAAAGAAAATGAACTGTGATTATCTAGTCTAAGCAATAATATATCTGAAGGACAAACAAAAGTAAAGTAATTGCATTACAGTACTGGAGTTTCAGGCTATGTATGAAAAAATACTTTTAAGTATAAAGATAGTAGAGGCTATATAGTAAATTGCCTAAAGAAGATATAGAATCTGCCTTTAAGGAAAAGAACAAGAGAAAACCAAATCATTATGTCACAAGTAGTTAAGGTAGAGCTGACTCTGCAATAGTGTAAGAGAATAGTAGTCTTTACAGAACCTCTCCACTAAGCCCACCGCTCAATTCAAGACATGCTTTATCATTTTTAGATAGATATAAATGCTGGCAGAATGGTTACTAATGCTTTTTTAGCACAACTTTTTTCTGGTGCCCCAATTAGAGATTATTGTCACAAGAGCTGAAATTTTGGTTGGGTCAGGCTCATTGAAAGGGTGAGGTGCAAACATGAAAAGCCAAAACACATAATTGAATTAACACAACCTATTTCGTGCATGTGACTGAATGAACTGCAAGGCATCTTCACCCAAATAATCTTTGTACTTCTCAAAATCTAGACAATACTGCATTAGTTCAGTGTAGTTCACTGTAATACACAATAAGGATAGGTCTTAAAAATTGTTTGTACAAATTCCTAGAAAAATGTCAGAACCTCTTCCCTAACATTTTAGTTAAGTCACATGTGTACACAGCAAACCAGTGGGGCTGTACAATTTTTTTTCTTATAAGTAAATATTTTTTACAGGTTTATGAACAACACTTACTGTTTCTGTATAGAGCATATTTGTTTATTGTGCTCTTATATCAGTTTTTAATTGTTCTTGCTGAAGTCAGGCAACCACTTATTTGAAAAATAAAAAAATAATGTATGATTGAATTTTTAGCATGACTAAATTATCTTCAGGATTTTGTGCTGCAATTACAACCAGGACTCAAACACAGGGAAGTGGATTAAATAAACTGTGCACTTTATGTGGACAAAATAAACACATCCACACCCAATACTGCTGGCTCATGGACAGATTGTCTCCACCAAGACCCCCAGGTCCTTCTCCGCAGAGCTGCTTTCCAGCAGGTCAATCACCAGCTTGTGCTGGTGCATGGGGTTGCTTCTCCTCAGGTGCAGGACCCTGTGCTTGCCTTTGTTGAATCTCCAAAGGTTCTTCTCTGCCCAACTCTCCAGCCTGTCGAGGCCCTTCTGACAGGCAGCACAGCACTCTGGGGTATTGGCTCCTCCCAGCTTTGTGTCATCGGTGAACTTGCTGAGGAGGCATCTGCCCCTTCACCCAAGCCATTAATGAATAAGTTAAACAATTCTGGGCCCACCACTAGTGTCAGGCCTCTAACTAGACCCTATGTCACTGATAGTGACTCTCTGGGATCAGCCAGTTCTCAATCCACCTCACTGTCCACTCATCCAGTCCACACTTCCTGAGTTTGCCTACAANACTTCCTGAGCTTGCCTACAAGGATGTTGTGAGAGACAGTGTTGAAAGCCTTGCTGAAGTTGAGGTTAAACAATATCCACTGCTCTCCCCTCATCCCTCCAAGTAGTTGTTTCTTTGTAGAAGACATCAGACAATGATTAACCCTTAGTGATCACCTTCTTGTCACCCACATTGATAGAGATGGTCTCCAGAATGAGGCACTCCATCACCTTTCCAGGGATTGGGATGAGGCTGACTGGCCACTAGTTCTTTAGGTCCTTTTTCTTGCTCTTTTTGAAGACTAGAGTGACATTTGCTTTCTTCCAGTTCTTACGCACTTCTCCTGACTGCCACAACCTTACAAAGATGATTGTGACCAGCCTCACAATGGTGACATTAAAGGAAACATCTGTTTGAATGAAAAATAGCATAACTCCACTTATCAGGGAACAAAATCAAAATTTGAAACATGAAATAGGGGTTTCATCTTATCATCTTGATAGGTATATATTTTATATTAATACAGGTATTTTATAACTGAAGAACCAGGACATGCTCCACACTTTCAAAAACTGTTCTAAGGTAACATATATTCAGGGTATTCTAATTCCAATTAGTTTGGATAGTAGTCTGACTTTTCTTTATTTTTAATGGTTTTTCATGTTTTTTACTTAGTCTATGTCCCTATATTGCTGCACTGTACTAGTTATTTCTTCCCCAGCTTTTCCCTGATGTCTACAAAGTGTCTGCTATTATTTTCAGCAGATGGATGAAGGCAGGTGTTTCCATCAATCCAGACTTTTGCCATTCTAGTGAGTAGCTTGCTATCATTTTACCTTTATTTTTGTCTATTGAAATTCAGTTATCTTTCCTAGTAATCCAGGAAAATACAGTCTGGTTTTGTTGCTTATAACACTACCCATTTCGTTTATGCAGGACTTTTGCTGCCTAAAGCTTTTCCTTCAGTTTTACACCCATAATCACGTTTGAGCACCATTTTTCTCCAGCTAGAATTATGTTCCATCTCTGTTTATTAAATCCAGGTTTTCGCATGTCTGAATACAATACAAATAATTTTCTTTGTCATCTTCCTTCCAACCTTTTGTGTACATCTTCCATTTTATCAACAACATAGCTGCCAACATATTTCATCTTCCTAATCATCCCCATCACTGTCCCTTTACATTACATGCTTTTTGTGCCATCATATCAAATTCAGTATTCTTTTCCATCTTCAGTAGAATTCACTGCTGCTAAATTGGTTCAATTACCTTTGTTCTGATATCATACCCTCTTCTTTTTCTCTTTGGCATGGCATGTTTTTATGCTTAGATGTTTCATCTGTGTTTTTTCATACCAGTGCAGCCACATCATCCACATTCCATTCATGTTTAGCTTGTGCTATGATGCCTACAAGGCAACAGACATTGGATGCTTATTAGTTTATAAGATGTTGGATTTAGGCACTTTGTTTAAACCCTACTTTTCTATTATTATTATTTTCCCTCTCCCTGTTTTGTGCAATGATTCCTTCTTCAGACTGTGAGCTTTTGGAGACAGAGTTGGGCTTAAATATATACTCCGAAAACATGCAGGATATCGCATCAAACATCAGAACTTTTGAAAACCTTGAATATTATTGACAACCATGGGTTTCCTGACCCACCAACTACTTGTTGACCCAACCAAGTACTCTGTAAAGTACTGAAACACATTTGGTGTACATTATTATTAAAGAAAACAGAAAAACCACCATGCAAACTTGAAATATAAAATATTATTTATTAATGTTTTAGTCAATTCAGAATAACCAGCACTTCAGTTTGCTTTTCACTGTGCTTCTGCATGTAAGTTCACGATCCTAAGAAAAAAGCCTGATTTTAGTTAGCAGAGTCCTTTATTGCCTTCTCACTGCCCACTTCGTGAGATAGATGACAAATTCTTGGAAGATCTATCAGAACTCTGTTCTCACCTCACATAATGAGAGTTTTCATTCCTGACCTGGAGCATCACGCCTTCCAACTTCTTTTCTCCAGACCATGGAATTTTGAATTCTGTCGTCTGAAGCACAAATTGCAAGTGTTTTCTCCACTTTCATATCGCTCATATAGCAATGTTAGCCACAGATTTGAAAAATTTTGTAATATTAAAGGTCCAGATTTGATCTCATGCAAGGAGGTGTTATTACAACAAGGCGGAGTGAGTTTGTAGGATGTAGTCACTGTCTTCCAAAATATTATTTCTAACTGAAATAGTCCACAGCTTGGCTTCAAAACTGCCCTTTCTGTAGCTTAAAGATCTTCTAAGGCGGTATAGTGAATCCTGTCCTAGGTCTCCAGTTGTTGTCATCTACCATGTCACAGAGGATTGGCTCTATTGTGTAGACAGCTAAGCTTGTTCTTGCACACTTCTGGTTTATCAGCAATCTGTGTAGAATTCTTTATCCTTTTCTTCTTTCTTAGAATTTAAATTTCTTAGCATTTAAAGCAATTAAAAGAAAAAATAAGTAAGAAAGAAGGAAAACTGAGAGAGTGTGATAAAAGAAAGCAAGCACACCACCACATATTTCATTAGATAGCAATATGTGTAGTCCAGGACTAGTTGTAGTAGTTTAGATTGTAGATAGGCTACAGCAGATTGTAATTTTAGCCAACTTCCTAATTTGTTGAGAAGCATTCATAGTTCTAGCATATACTTTATATTTGTAGTTATCATAAAACATGCTGCTTTAATAGTTTATTGGGCAGAAATAATACAGGCTGTATAAGTAGTACACCCATGTAGAATTCTCAGCACATTGTGAAGAAATAACTTAATCTTTTAAAAGATCATCCTGCCTGTTTAAAGACAGTGTGAAGTAATTTCTGGTTTTCTTATATACCGTTTACAGGACCATCAAAGAACGCTAATCTCTTCCTGTTTATAAGCAGGTCAAAGCTCGAAAAAGCTCTGAATGTCAGGATTGTTGTTTGCCTCCCAGAATATTTTTCTGGGGAGTTCTTTTATGCTCTGATTTAAAGTTATACTCTCATTATCACAGATCTATAGTAAGTACAGTTTAGGACTTCACGGACTTTAATGTAGTGTTCAAAGTCAGTAAAACTCTTCCTTAGATTGCTGCAGTTGTAAGACAACAGCATAAACTAAATGCTTGGTTTTCCTATTTTAATCACTGCTTATTTGAATTTCTGGGTTTAATAACTGAAATGTGATGTACTCTAAGAATAACATAAAATATTGATAGTGACGGTTTGGGGTTTTTTTACAATATCTATAAGACGTATTTATGGATGTAAAAGTTAAGGAGTTGTTTCTCTTAGTGTCTTAAGTAGGGAAAAGAACAACGTAAGTGAGGCAGGATCACTGTTTCATATTCTTAAATTAGAAAAATTGAAAGTTGTACATGGTGTAACAAACAGAATAATAATAAATATTGAATAATAAAGAGGATTCTTATTGACTAATAATAAAGTGATGCAAAGACAATCACTCACAACCTAGCACAGATTGATGCTCAGTCTGTCTCCAAGCAGTGGCCACTTTGAAAGACAATCCTTGTTCTCTCCCGCCCTCCGTGCCTCCAGCCGCCTTCTTCCTCTACCACCACTTTTTCTTGCTGAGCATAATGTCACAGGTATCGAATATGCATTTGGCCACTTGGGGTCATTTGGCTTAGCTGTGTTCCCTCTCAACTCCATGACCACCTCCACTCTACTTATTGAGGACAGAAAGGGGGGTAAAAAAGAAAAAGGCTTGACACTGTGGAAGCGCAGTTCAGCAACAGCCAAAGCATTGGTGTGTTATGACCATTGTTTTAGCCAAAACTTCACAATACCATACCAACTGCTATGAGGAAAGAAAGCGTCCATCCCAGTCAGTTCCAGACCTGAACTTGACATTTACTTATTTTAGGTACTGGCATGGTTCTTTCAAGTCTATTTTTGCACTTGAATAAAGTCAAATCATGCCAAAAGGATAATCTGAGTATTAGTTGCCTGGTAAGCCTAAACTTTATGGAGTTATTTGGGAAATAAGCAGAAGGACCTTCCTCTGATTAATCTTTTTGATATTAATAGCTTTTTAACCAAGTTGTGTTAGTTCTGAAAACTTTTGAATTTTTCTCTGTAACAGCATAATTTTAACTCAATGAAACAAGGAACTCTTCTTATTCCAACCTCTGTTTAAACCTGATGGGGAGTTATTGATGAAAAAAACATACTGGCAAGTAATTCTTTGAATGGGGTGATCTTTAAGAATGTCTGACTGTGTTCTTTATTTTACTATTCAGCCTTATTTCATGTCAGTCATTACACACTTCAGGAAGTTATTGTCTGGAAGATTACTGCATTTATCAAGCAATTGAGATTACAGTCACCCTCTTTCAGTTTTATAACACCTTTTGTGACTTCGGCTCCAGAATCTGTCTGTGCAGAGTCTGTCTGCATTCAATGTGTTGGACTCTGCTAAAAGGATATCTCACTGCTGAAGGACTAAAGAATGAGTACTTAGAAATGTCACTCAGAAAAGTGAAAGCCCTTATGGACACAGTAGGGTCTATCTTTTCTTTGTTTCTGAGACTCTGACAGTTTAATCTTGCTGTACGAATTAACTTTCCAATGCTGAAAATAAACAGAAAATATGATAAGTATGAAAAAATTGTGAACAAATTGATTATTGTGCTTTAGGTCTCTGTCAGTAACATAAGAACAGTACCACCGTATAAATTTACTGAAAGTATTTTGAAAATTAATTAATAGTTGTGAAGAACTGTATAACTTCAGTAATAAATGCTTATGAGAACAGAAGTCAGGAAGAAAATTGATAGTATTGTCTTCAAAGCAGAGTTTTAACAGAGTACAATAAACGAGGAGCAAAGACAATAACGAGGTAAAAGCAAAATAGTGAGTAGCTGCTGATGGAGGTTAGTGCCAACCTTGTGTGGAATTAGCTGAGATTCAGGAGGGTAAATATCACATATAAGTATAGAATTTTATCCTACACATACTTGCAAGATAGAGCGGATGAAAGTTTCGTAGGCAACTTTAATTTCAGCATTTCTAATTTTCTGGAAGTTTGACTTTTGTTTTTGTGTATTTTGTGTTTATTTTTCACTTCCTACCTTTCCCTCCTTCTGTGTTTTTATTGTGAACATATTTTGTGTGTATTGTTTACAAACATTCCACAGAAGCAGATAAAACAAAATATTGAATTTGCCCTTTCAGTTAGAAGACATGTTTACATCCAAATCAATAAATCAGTACCTAATTCTTGTTGAGTATTTATTCACTGCCAAAAACTACAGCATGGTTGTTGTATTTTCTCAGGTCATTCTTTTCTATTAAAATTTTATATTCTATTACTGTAGGATTGGTCAAATTGAGAATTAATTTTTGTTAATGCAGACTGCACATTCCATAAAAAACTCTAATTTTTTTATCTTATTTCCTTTTCAAAAATAGGCGTCACTGTTTCATGTTGCACTTTTTTTAGAAAGCCTACAAATACCTGAATTTTTCTATGTGAAAATATTTTGTATAAACAATACTTGATTTAAGATAAATACTTGAACATGTATCATCACTTTCTTAAGAAGCATTATTTGACAATTCAGCTATAGCAGTCAAGGACTGTTACCCAGCTGTTTACCCAGTAGGCAGAGGTTACTTGCTTCACAGTTCAGCCAGCAGAGCAAAAGTACAAGTTCTCGTTGTTCTAGTGCACTAGAGTCAACAGTGGCATAGAAATATGTAATTAGCAATTAGATTAAATTTGATTATTTTGCATTTAAATGGATCGAGTTGAATTCCACTGTCTATACAGTGAAGAATTATTTTCTGATCAGGAATATAGTAACAAGATTCTCAGGATACAAAATCTTGAATTCCTATTGCTGTGCAAAATAATTTTGTCTCTTGTGTATCGGGCATGTTTCATTGTTTTTTCCTGTAAGAATGCAGCTGAAGCCTTATTATGCCACTTTTCTATGTTTATATTTTATTGAACATTGAATTATGTGTTTTACTTGTTTCATCCAGACTTTTACAATGGCGCCTTTCCTATTTCTAGTCTGATAAATAAACACAAACAATCAAAAATAACGTTTTGGAAGTTGTTCATCAGCAGCATGCTCTTAGTAGTGATGAGCAACGACTAAAAACCATTTTCTTTCTTCCTATATGATATTCTCCTATGTACTTGAATCACTGGGAAAAGCAAAAACAGTGGATTCAAGATATACATAGAATAAACTGCTTTACCAAATGTTAACATATATATAGAGAAAATTAACTAGTTTTTTTACTGAGCAATTGTAAAATTCAGGATCTAATTTCACCTCTATGCAGAGAATAATGATGATCTACAGTTGTACCCTGGCATTAGGTGCAGCCAAGAAATAACGTATGCAGGTCATCATCAGGTTGCACAGTTAAACACCTCAGTCCTAGGTGAAGCTCTGGCTATAAATGTGCCCATCTACCTCCTGCCCAAGATTATGAGGAGAGCTGGGGAAAGCACTCGTTATTTTTAGGGGTTAAGCCAACTACTGTCTTCTTTTTAGCTTGTTCTGGATAAGGTTATTTCCTAAAGTGAATATATATATATATTATTGATTGTAGGATGGAATGGGAAATTTGAGAGTCACTAAAAAAGGAATACGACTTGAAGGAATATCTGAATTCCTACTTCCACTATATGTGAAAGAAATCCATTCCCGAAAGGTAGGTGTTTTTCATCTTTATTTCTTAATTTGCAGCTAATATGAATTGCTCTCTTCAGTCTCAAACTACAAAGTTTAATTCTTACACCTCCTAGATTAGCAATCAGCAGAGATTTGCTTTGAGAATACCTTAACAGTGAAAGCTTCCTTCATGTCAAAAATTTTTTTTTTTTCTGAAACCTTGACTTGACTCTTAAAAGAAATGTTTTATCCTAAAGAAAGGAGATTCAAAGCATGTATATTTTATACTTCAAATTACCTCAGCACTGGGAATGGAACATTTGACTCTCATTTGATGTGAAGTCCAGAAAAACAAGAGTGGTGTTAAGTGCAAAATAGAGTGAAATAAGGAATGCTCTTGTTCTTTCTTTCACTAGCTATCATGTTTTCCTTTTCTTTTTCATTTTTTTTTAAATTTTAATTTTTTTGTTTGGGTTTATTTTGCTCATTAGGTAGAGGAAATCCTGCTGTACTGTGTCTCTAGGATTTAATTTTTCAAAGCAAACCCTTTTTAATGTTATTTAAATGTAATTATCATGTGGCATCAGGTTAAAAGAAAAAAAGAGGAAAAAAGAAAAGCAAGGCATTTTATACTAAGAAATTCAGTGTAGCTCATTTTAACCCTTTTGTTTTGATTCAGTTATGCTGTTTATATTAACATTGTCAATAAATTAAAAAAAAAAATCAAAATACTAGAAAAATCTTTTTACCATGCAAGTGATTACCTATGATCAGAATAGAATGTTACATTGGTTTCCAGTCAATCATCTGCAAAGAATTTTAATGTGCATACTGCAACATTTGACAGGAATCACAAGTATGTTGACCCGAAATGCCTTTGTAGAAAATTTTGTGTGTTGAAATCTGTCTTCTATGTATATAAGAAAAGTCTTGAGTACATTCATAAGTGAGATCATGACAGTTTCCCATTTCTCTTAGTTAGTTCACTCTTGTGTTAATAAATCCGTGAGGTAGTCCCTCCATCCTCTTTTTCTGTAAAGCTAAGATCTTTCAGTGTTTAATAGAGTAGCAGTATTGTCCTAGGTAATGAAAATTTTTTGTAATTTTTAAGTAACCTTGGAGGGAGCACACTTTTCATTCAAGACTGCAGAACATTAGTCATGATGTGTGCATTTTCTCATTTCTTTTTTGTGAGTGGACAGTGTGTATTATTGTTCCGTGTCCTGTTCCTGTACATGAAAGTTATGATTTGGAATATTTTCTTTCCCAGTGCTTCATATTGCAGAACATTTGTTCTGTTAAAGTGAAGATGGAAAATTTGTTTCAAGTGATAATAATGAGACTTGAGTAGGCTAAATTTCATTTAGCTGCTAACAAATCTCAGAAAAAAATGCACACAAATGCATTTTATGCATATTTAATGCCTAATTATTACAAAGGAAAGGGATGCAGAATCTACTAGATGCCTAACATAAGGTCCTACTAGTCCTGTGAGGCTTATGAAAACCTGACACTTGCCAGTAAGTATTCTCAAGCCAGCAGAAAATAGAGTTGATCATTAACTGGGCAAAATAATTCAAGTAAAATATTTTTGGTGTTCCAGGTCTACTTACATGTATTAACTTTAAGGCATTTGTCACCTAGGTAAAAAAGTGGTATTTACACAGGTTTTATGCTCATCTTGCAGCACTTGTGAACTACGTTCACTTTCCAGTCTTTTGCCAACTTGCTCAGTAGTTGTGCTAAAGTTCAGTAATTTCTGTATGCAAATGTGAATGCCATGAGGGAATGATGAAAGAAACCTCTGGAGCTGTATTCAGCTTAGCAGTAGGGTTTTGTAATGTCTCTGCAGGGTATTTCTACAGCTGTATGGCATCTGCATGTGACATTAGCTGTTTTGGCACTTACAAAAGTGACCACAGTGCTGTTGAAATCTAAAAGTAAGCTAGGTTTTCTGAGC
Organism: Rhagologus leucostigma; assembly: GCA_013397725.1. Lineage (NCBI taxonomy): Eukaryota > Metazoa > Chordata > Aves > Passeriformes > Rhagologus > Rhagologus leucostigma. The sequence goes on from VZTD01002729.1 coordinate 721,925, forward strand.
TCTCATCACAGTCAGTAGAGACCTAGTCAATACTGACAGCGGATTCTAAGCAGCTATCCTTCCTGCTCACCAGCTATTAGTGTTTACTTTGGGTAATACAGATGGGAATGCTTTTGTCTGCCTTTTCCATGGAAGTAATAATGATTTAAGTTTGATGTATACTGGAGTTAAAATATTCTGTGAAATCAACAACTCATTGCTTATTTTCTAGAAGGACAGTTAGTTCTTTAAGCCAATTTACTCATTCGCCTATGAAAGAACACATCCATTGAAGTGACATTGTTTGACTAACTCTTGAGATGACTTGTAACATGTTCAGTAGTAGCTTTGCAGGAGAGGTATATTTCCTCTGCACTGCGGAACATGGTTTGTGGAATGGCCTCTGAGGGACCTCCATGGAGGGCTCTCAGCTCAGGAGGTCAGGCCTTCACTGTTCTCCCACTGCAGCACAGGGCAGAGTGGGGTGGGAAGGCCAGTGTTACTAGCAGTGAGGTACAGCAGCGGGTGTTCTGTGCTGTGGCTAAGAGGCATGACTGGAATTCTTGCACATTTGCTGGTGCTATCTTTTAGTAAGCTGGATCTGAAGGTGACAAAAATGTTCGTTGAGAAGGCAGCCTCCACCTCTGATTCTGATAGTGAATTACTTCTGATAAGAGTTCCCAGCAGTCTGTTGAGTAGTTAGGCTGAGCTGAGCTCTCTGCTGCTACACTTTAAGTGTGAGAGTGGCTAGATTTGCTAGTGTAAAGCTGACATATGCTTACTGGTGACCATATGCTTGCCTGCTGCATACCTGGATGCCCAAACAAGATCATTTATGCAGTGCTAAATGCAGACCTTAAACTGCCTTTATCAAGAGAATGGTATTGAACTTTGTATATAGGTTGAAATACTGCCTTTTATCTTGTGGTTGCTTCATTGAAACCCTGAATATTCAAAATAAATGCTAAAATACTTAGATTTCAGTCAGTTGGAAAACAAATGTACGTGAATTCTTAAAAACAAAACTTCTAGGGATATTTTCTTTTGACAGTATGAAATTTTCTTTCAAAAGGTAGTAGTGAAAAATCCAGGTCTTAACTAAAATGAATATTTTCTTTTCTGTAGAAGTTGTGTAAATGAGAAGGCTACTCAGAGTCTGCTGTTTCCCTTGCTGTGCCCTTTTTATCCTATCCAGTTGGTGGTGTCCGCAGAACTACGGGTTCCTACCCCAGTTCTATATTTACGCAGAGAAGAAACTTCTGCATTTTCGTCAAATGGCTTCACTGCATGCCAGAAATTAAAATGATGCATCAGAACTTGAGCAGATAAGGGCTCATTTGATCCTGAATGGACATCTTTATATCCCCAAAACCAGGGCATGTGTACTCTGTGAAATAAATTTTACAGAGAATGACATTTTGACTGAGTGGTTGAGCTGTATACTTTTGATCTAATTGCTAGCCTGAAATCAGTAAGTTTCACCCAGATAATGTTACAGTTCCCAAGTTTATATCATTTGCATTGATATTATGCAAACTTCATTCTATATAATGTATCATTAATGAGATGTATGAAATCAAATAACACATAATGCAACATCCTGAATTATTTCATTATTTCAGTTCTTCTGAATTAATTTTTTTTGTTATCATGCTACTGCATCCATACTACTGCACTTTTGAATGGAAACAATCAAGGTACAGTCTTATTAGCTTGTCATATAACAATAAAAGTAGTTTGTGGTGTTTTCTTGAGAATGTATTCCTGGGTTTATTAATCTTTTTCATTTGCACGTACAGTTATTAAGGGCTGAAGAAAATCCAGTTTTCTCTTTGTTAAATTGTTTCCATTACATAAAAAGAAGTAACCCATTGTCCCTTAAAGTAGAGGGGATTACTTTGGGTTTTTTTTTTTCACAATTAATAAGGTTAAAAATGTATTCTCTGAAATTAGCATGTGTTTTCCAGAGATATCCTTAGAGAACACAGAATTTAATAATTGAGTTAAAAGTCTTTGGGAAAATGTCAAGAAAAAAGGAAATAGTGAATATATATGAACTTCTAACTGAACACAGGAAACTCTGAAAACTCTCTGCATATCTTGTTTTCTAAAATATGTGATTCTATATGAATTAAGAAATTGTAGGCAGGGTTCAAAGCAGGACTTCTTTCAGGTATTTTTTCCTCCAGATTTTTACTCGAGAGACTGAATATCCTTGTAAGCATTTAGAGAGCTTTATTTTACATTGTTTTATTTCCAAACCTGGATCAATCTTGACAAAAGCAAATCTACAATACATTTCTTTCATCATTGTTTCTCTGAGTGTAGATAATCATCAAAATAGCTTTTAACCTTTGCTAATTTCAGCTAGATCATTGCATATATTAAAGTTTATGTTTGGGCTTCAGGTACCTTTGCAAGAACCCCAAATTTTTTTTCTGAGACAAATGTCTTTGTAGAGCTTCTCTCTCTGAGTTATAAAGATGCAGCATTGGATGACACAGTCCGTGCCTTAAATTATGTCTCCCCTGATGAAGGAGACCCCTTGGTCTTTGCCAGTAGTTCGAGAGATAGACAGGACATTTTCGCATTCAGCTTCTTTCAGATACTTGTTTATTAAAGTTTTATCAGAGAGATAGAGCCACCAACCGGGCTCAGACTTAGCACAAAGCAGAGAATGCAAGAAATGCCAACTTATCAAGATTACACAGCCTTTTTATAGGTAAATTATCCAATTAGAACTTAAAATGAAAGATATTTTCTTTTTTCCACCAATGTACAGTAAATCATCTTGTCACGTAGACAGGAACTGCGGAACTTTCTATCCAATTATGCTCAACTACTTTTGCCACAGAATAGGGGGTGCTAGAAGAAGGAGAAGGAGGACTACAGAACAACAACTATCCTCCATCTTGGAGTTTTTACCTTTTATCTATTTACTGTATTAGCAAACCCAAAACCTCTAAATTCTTCACCCTGTGAAAATCTTACATAATATTCTATCACCTAGTTTACACCTGTGTGGATTCTAATTCTTCCCAGAGAGTAGGTAATTTTCTCCATGGTCAAAGGTCAAAACCAGTGTTGTCCAGGTGGGTAGAACCCTTCAAAACAGGCAGAGAAATATTCTCTGCATTCTGGATTCCCACATAGGAGATCACATCAAAAGCCTTTATGAAGTTGAGGAAGAACATACACTCCTCTTGTGCATTGAGACAGTCTTCTCTTTTTGCAAGACCACAAATCAGGTGCTCCTTGCCTTTACTAACCCCGTGCTCATTTTGTCCCAATTGCCTTCTCTTAATGTCTACATTGTAAAGATTTTCAGGGGCCTGTCCCACATAATCTTGCTAGAAATTGATCTGAGACTGCTGTAGTTTCCAAAGACTTCTCTCCTTCCAAGATGCTCATACTCTCTTGAAAGGGCCTGCCAGGATGGGGGTTTTGTTGATTTTGGGGTTGGGTAGGAGGAGCATATTCCCCGACATTCCACTCAAACATGTTCTCCCAAAATCTCAAGGCCAGATTTGCTATATCTACTCTCTTTTCTGCTCTATGAGATACCCTACTGTCATGCAGTCAAACTAGTTCAAGAATCATGCAGTCCTACCACTATTGAGGTATATAGGTATCAGAGAAACTCCATTTAGGAGATGTCATTGCACGCTTTTTTGTAATTAAAAAAAAAATCACAAAGGTACCTAAAGAATCTGCCACTGTTATTGCACAGGATGAAATGCAATACTTGTTTCTGTAGCTACATGTCACAATCCACTCAGATAAAACTTGAAATGCTTCCCAGTTCATTTTTCTGATACCTGCTCTTCAAGCCTTGCCCTTTGGGATCACTCACCTGTCACTAAGGATAAAGTCACTATTACGGCATTGTCCTGGTTTCAAGAACTAGGACAATCATAAAGGACTCCTGAAGTCATTTTGGCTCGCAACACAATGTCATTCCAATAGTGTCACTTTTATTAGTATGAACAAGATATAAGGTTTTCTTAATCACAAGTTTTGCCAAAGGACAAGTCACTCCTGTATTTTTTGGTGGTCTCTGGAGGGACTACCACTCTTGAGTTGGCTTTGCTCGCTCTTTGCTGACAGCTGATGAGAACTTCCATGATTCATGATTTTGTCCCTGATTTGCTACACTTCAATGGAATCTGTCTGGGGATCATCCAGTTGAACAACTTTATCTTTGAGCGTCGCTTTTTCATGTCAGCCTCTGTTCTTGTTATTATTGGTGTGACTTGTTGCTCAGTCAAGGAGGATCTCTGCTTTTTATGCTGAAAAATCTGAGTTAATATTACCCAAGCCTTTTTCTTTGGTTGATTATGGTTCATGAATAAAGTCATGAGAGGCCTATATCCACCCAACTTTATACCAGCCTGAGGAACTGAATGTGATTTGGGAACACTCCTTTAGATGGATGTGGGAAAGTTATTGAAGTTGGAGCTGTTTTTCTGGGGGTTGGTTGTTGTTGGTTTTGGCATCAATTGCATTTTCAGTTTTCCAAGTACTTTCTTCATGTAATATATCTGTGTTCTGCTGGGGAAAATTTCAGTGAAACCATGTGACATGTCAGTTTGATGTTAATAATGTTTTGTATCTGATTCTCTAAAGTGTGTTTAGATTGAGCTGTTTTAACTATATGGGCATCTTATGCTGAGGAATGACCTTTTGTTTCCTGAACAACTTTGAAATAATTTAGTTGCATTTTACACAAGCTAAGCAATTAAAGAAATCCTGTATATTTAAAAAAAGTTATTACTATTTCTATAGAAAATCTGATCCAACACAATAAAGTAAAAGCAGATGACTTGCAAGTGACCTGAAAAGGGAAATAATCTCTGTCTGTCTTTATCTCTTTGTGCGTGAATTTGCTTATGTTTCTTCTTGGAGAACATTTATCCTTTGCATGCTATTTTATAATCTTAAGGAACACCTTGGTTTTTGCTCCTCTGTATAACCTTAGGACTATGGATGCACAGGTAATACTAAGAGGCAAAAATGGGAGTCATTGTGGCAGAAAAACATCTGTAGAAGCCATTAAGCACAAACAAAATACATTAACGTAATTTTATCTCCCCAAAATACTGATAGTTTTTATCCCTGACTTGAGGGCTCCTGAGATAATTTTAAATGTATTTCTTACAAGTTTGGCAGTGCAATATCCTCACTGTTAGGCCTTTGGTAGGCAAAAGACATGTTTTCACAAAAACCTTCGTAAAGTGTGTCTTAAGTTAGAAGGAGATACCTCGTATCCAAAGACTCAGTGTATTAAAAGCTAAGAATATTCATGTAATAAAATTATAAGTCTAATGTTGTTGGAAGTTGTCAGAATGGATTTCTGAAGGGGAAATCATTCCTGTCCAAGCTGGCTGTCTTCTACAACAAAGTGTCATGCTTGGTGGACAACTAACTTGAGGACAACTAATATTTTTAATCTTGCCTTTAGTCTCCCATCACATATTCTTGATTGATGATGTACAGTCTAAAAGAACAGTGAGGTGGCCTGAAAACTGGTTAAACTGCTGGGTTCCAAGAGCTGTGACGAGTGGAGGCCAGTTTCTCGTGGTGTAGTCATGGGGTCAGTACCGAGGACAGTGTTGTTTAATTTCTCCATCAATGACCTGCATCAATTCTCAACAAGATTGCATATGAGATATAACTAGGAGGAGGAGTGTACAAACAAGTAATTTTTAGAAACAAAAGAGAAAAAGAAAAATAATGAAAGCATTGCAGTTTTAACTGTTCAAAATTTAATTATTCCCAACTCATTAGTAATAACACTCTTTTTTATTTTCCTGTTTCATATCAGATGAATCTCAAAAGTATTGAGGATAACGATCAATCACAACTTCAAAGACAACACTTTAAAAATGAATATAAGAAAGATTCTCAAGGTATTTATTCTGAAAAAGAACCTGATGTCCTAAAGTTTGAATGTGTAAATTCCAGAAATGCAAGTTAACTTACAAAATTAATTTTACCCATTATATATAGAAAAAATTATTTTTTATATTGAAATAAAACAGAATTGTTACAATCTTCTTTTACTTGATCGGCTTTGCTTTCAGAATACTTTTTGTCTTGTATGATGTTTCTCACTTTAAAAACATTTGTAATGAAATCATATGAAGTAGTCAAGTCATTCATAAGCTACAAAAATAAATATCAATAAAATTCCCAAAATTCCCCAAAGCCAAAGACTGCTTGTTACAGATCAGAGATGTGAGGTTCTGAACCAATTTTTGTTTTGATGACATGTGTCAAAGTTATAGAAGCTTACTCCCAGAGTTTCATGAGACAGTTTGGAAAAAATAATTCTTCTACCTATTTATGTAGTTTGTCAGACCCGTATTGTGTTAGAACAAGGGTTGTTGGGTGGAGGGGTTTTTTCCTATTAGTATTCTCAATATTCCTCTACTCTATCAGGAAGAATAAAAGTCCTGAGCAAGGAAAGAAAATTGCCTTCTAACTGTTAAGAAATACTCTACCTTTTGGGACACTGCGCACAATATTGTGTCTGACATCATAATAGAGAAAATTAATGAGTATTTCAAAGTTTACAATGAAAAAAATAAGAATCTCATCTCAACTAGCTGGAGTGAAGATCAAAGGATAAATTATAGCATAATCATCATGACGGTGTCTTGTTAGGACACCATTGCTCTCTTAAAGGGAAAAATTGTTTTATCCTTCACAGCTCCTGATAGCCACTACAAGCAAATATAATGATTTCATTTAAAATACTGTCCCTCTTCCATTTGAAATGAGCTTTGTATTTTCTTGCTTTCAGAAAGAACTAAGCTGAATTTTAGTGCTTCATAATAAGCAACACTTTTTGTATGAAGACATATATATGACCTGCTTGATCAGTCTTAAGAGCTGGAGTGTTTTATCCCAGATAGCAAGCATGCTTTTTGATTTTTGTACTTTACAGCATTTGTTGTCATAAGAAATACATCATGCTATAACCTCTAGTTTCAGAAAAAACTTGTCTCCAGCAATGAAGTTTTCTGCTTTGAAAATGCCTTTACCAGGTAATTTTTGGGGGTTTTTTGCCATCCCTGAAGGAGTTTCCTGTCCATCTGGTTCCATCTCTTTTATATAGTTCTGAAATCCCTCCCTCAGTGACTAAAACTTCATGGGTTTTCATACTGTCAGATCAATCTTTTAGGAAATCTGCTGAACTTCCATCAGTTTTACGAAGCAATATGGCCACAGCATTACTCATAATGGGGAAGTATCAAGTTAAAATAAGGTAGACAAGGTAAAGAGATGCACTAAGTGCTACAAGCATTTTAATAAAATAGTACAAATTACTAAAACATTTTAGAATAAAAAAATATCCATTTTCCCTTTCCCTTTTTAGTCAATGCAAGAAATACATCAGTTATATTTTTTGTGCTTATAGATCTTCAATACATAGTTAATTCAATTCATCTTTAAAAATAGGCAGGTAGAACAATCATTCTCCTTTTTAGATGCAAAATAAATACCATATTTCCTCATCTTATGGATTATATTCTTGCATCTTTGCTAATATTGTTACTCTAAAGTAGCTGGAAATTTATTATTTGAGGAAATGAAATGGAAGCATTGATTATACCGTAACAAGGACTGTGTTTTGAATCTGGCCTCCATCCAAGAGTGATAAGTAATGCTAACGTTAGCTGAAAGCCTTGTTGACTTGAAGAGCATCCTCAGGAAATAATTGCACAAAGCCAAACAATTTATATTCTTTTCATTATCTAGTGTATTATGAATGACTTCCTTTAATCTCAAGCTATTATGATATGTTAAAATTTCAAATAAAAAAAATTACCTAACCTCTCATCTTTAACAAGTTATATGAGGTTAATTTTTAAAACTCAGTTTCGATTAGACTCTGCTAACTCACTTAAATGTGATATTTTTTTAAAAGTCTTAGAATTAAATTTCAAGAAAATTTTTTAAGGTAGTAACTGAGTATGTAGGTTTTTCAAAGCTAAATCTCCAAACTATATGAAGACTTCACATTAAAGAAGGAACGCCTTAAAACAGCAAACTAGTGCATTGTTGTGTGGTGTATTATTTGTGTTTCATAGACACAAAGGGAAAGAAGTTTTTTTCTTCTTAGAAATTCAGCAGGAAATAAACACTAGCAAGAACTTCGAACTATAGATGCTGAAATCCATGGGTGAGATTAGGACAAAGAAAACTCACAAGTAGAAATCTTATAATGGAAGCAGCTGAACAAGTTAGCATCCTGTACTGGAATTGGTAATTATGGCTTCAGCATTATGATTGTACAATAACAGCTGGGGATTTACAGTAAAGTTGGCTCTTGGGCTTCAGCCAGAGGCTCATTTGTATCTTGCTGAATTTAAAACAGTTGTTCTGCAAGGGAAGTAACTATAGTTCACAAAGTTTGTTAATTTAGAGTGGCAATCTGTCATGCATAATTCTACAACAGCTACTACAGTACATACTCTTGCTGAACTCTTTGCCAGTGTAAGTGGTAATTGCAGTAGTTGGCTGAAGGTTTACGTTGAATTTTCTTTTGGTCTGAAGTTGAAATTATTTTTAAAAATACAAAGTTATACGTAATTCTGATTAGTAAAAGTGAAATTGCTATTGATACTAAACTTGGCACGCCAGTGGTGATTTATATGAAAGAAGCTACAATCATTTTTAATAGAAAATTGAAGTTTAAAGTAAAAATATAGAATGGCTAGAATTTATCTTTTTTTTCTCTTGCTAGATCAGTATATAAATTACAAGGTTTGGACAAAGTTTACTTTTGCCTCTGAGCTTCTCAACTGGCATCCACCAGATTAGAATCTTCCTATAAATCTGCAGTCTCTCTTTCTGAGTATAGTACAAAGTCCCAGAAGGAAAGTGTTCCATACTTGTGTTGTTGTTTTGATAAAGTACAGGCATTTTGGAATGTCAGTTAACTCTCCTGACAAGCTGAGCCAAAACGCTGCCACAGAAAATGCAGAAAGCAGATTGGCTTTTTGCAGGAGAAACTACCTTACATTCTACAAGCAGCAAATTAGTTTTAAAAATATTGTAGTAAAAATATTATTATGACTATTTACATCAGGGATACTACTGAATGTTCTTTTAAGATGCAGGTGCTGCTTCTCTTATAAAATATTCTCTACTAGGATGCAGTTGTTTTTTGAAACAGTGTGGATCATATTGAATAATATACTAATTTTGGAGTGGCTTCATTGGTTGTTCAGCATGAATAAGGACAATAAAATTTTGTTATTCTGAAAGTGAGGAAAATTATACATTAGCATAATAATTGGTGGGACATTTATACTGCTCAGATAAGGTGTTAGGATTACTTGAAAGCAGCCAATGCAAGAATGAAGTGGTGTCTTTTTATCTTTTATAAATGGTGGTGATTGAATACTCGGGAAAAATACAGTCAAGTTTATGGAAAAGACAGGTATGTAGTGGTAAGGGAAGGGAATAATCCTTATATTTAGCTGTGGCTCTTACTGTTCCTTTAGGTTAGGACATAGAACAAAGGGTAATGGCTTTAAACAGAAAGAGGGTAGATTTAGATCATATATTAGAAAGATATTCTTTACTGTGAGGGTGGTAAGGCACTGGAACAGGTTGCCCAGAGAAGCTGTGGATGCCTCAGCCCTGGAAGTGTTCAGGGCCAGGCTGGATGGGGCTTTGAGCACCTTGGTCTAGTGGAAGGTGTTCCTGCCCATGGGAGTTGGAAACCAGATGATCTTTAAGGTCCCTTCTGACATAAACCATTTGATGATTCTTTGATTTTTATTTCCTCAATTTTTTTCTCCTATTAGATGGAAAACAGTATCTTGAGATGTTTCTAAAGTTGTCATACACAAACCACAGAAATTATTAGCTGAAATATTGTCAGTAGTTTATGCAAGAAGTCAGGCTTATATTCTCCCAACTGAAGATCGCATTTTTTCTTAACTCCATGTTTTGCTCTTTGCATTTAAAAGCATTTATCAATTTCTCTTCGGTGTCAGAAGAGCATTAAAAACACTGTTTTTAACTAAAAATAGAATTGGTGTTGGGATTTGTGTATTTATGGCTATTCTGTACCTTTCTAAGGTTTGCAGGTATTTATTGGTCTGAGTTTTTATCTGTGGATTTCAGCAATTAGATGTAATTGCCAATCAAAATATTGGAAGAAGCATCTGATGAGCATGGCACAGATGCTTTATATGTGATTCCAGTAGTATAAATCAGTATTTATGAGGCATTCTACTAAGAAATCTGTTGCATGTGTGTATTTTTGTAAGAGTGACAGGCATAAATCTGGTTTTGACCTTGAGTTTGACATTCAGAAGATGCTGTCTATGTACACCCGTATTATTTGATCTCTCCACCCAGTGCCCAGTTCAGGAAGTATGTATTTCATGCATGTTCCTGAATCTTAGTGCAATGAGAAACAGGTAGGCACCAGTTACCCCTTTACCCCCCAGGTGTCTCTGTTTCTACATAGGAACCAGCTAAGCACACACAGACTACAGATACCTGGTGTGCACGACAGTTGAGCTGAGGTTACAACGTGTGCTGCGTAATTGAAAAGGAGTCTCAGATGCAACCAACATAATATAACCTTCCTGCTTAATTCCCTTCCACTGAATAAACCAAGTTCAGGCTTGGAACACAAGCGAGTAAATAAACACGATTTAAACCTTCACTGTGGCTATTGGAATCTAACACATACCTCAGCTTTAGGCTGAAACGACCCCCCTGCCCAGGCAAAAGAGTTCAAAGACCTTCAGTTCTCCTAACACAGTAATGAAATCCTTTATGAGGTATATAGAGACACTTGCTTCACACCATCTGAAGTTTTCTATGTGAATTTCAGTGTGAATTGATGAGGCACATTTAATTGCATGTTTGGGTCAAATTCCTTTCCATGTACAAAATTTAGTTGTTGAATCACTTATCCCTTAAAAAAAATTACTCCTAGGTCAAATAATTAAAAATATTAAGCCTAGGAGTGTTTCCCTTAATTGTAGAAAAGCCCATAGACATTTTTATGATTATTTTGGTGTTTTGCACATTTTTTATTTTGGTAGTTTTTGAATAGTAACTTAATAATGATTTTAAAATTTAAGAAATCCCAACATTTTAATTACTCATTCGTTTTGTTTTGTGTTTTTTTTTTTTTTAATAGACCAGTTTAACATTTACTCTTGAAGACAAATTGCAGGTGAAGGACTTACTTTCCAATTGCTGGACATAGTCCCTCAGAATTTCATCTTGTAGTCCTTTTCAAATGAGATTCCAGCTTTTTAAAACAAAATCTCCTTTGATCCATATCATAATATTTAGCATTTCAGTTTTCATCAAAAGAGCACTTCTGTAATGCCTGTCCTAATCCTCTCCAAATACTGTCCTTTGGTGTGTGTTATGGCTTGGTCTTGCAGCATGCAAACTGGATTTCTTTCTGCAAAGCTAAGATGGAATATGCAGAAGTATAACCTCAAAAAACACAAATAGTATTAGTGCTATTTCTTAATTCTATGTCCTCAGCACTGCAAGTTTCATTGTAAAAGTCTGTTGTAATTGGATCACACTGCTGTAGGTATAACCAATTTCTCACTTCTGCTAATCAAGTTATTCACTTTCTTTTGCTTCCCTTCCTTAAAATGAAGCCAAGGGCTCTGCTCTTTTGTCAGCCTGCCTGGGGGTTTAGGCAGAAGGCTTAATTAATGTCTTCAGCTGAGATCTGGAAAATGCACTCTCTCACAGACAATTTGGATAGATCCCTATGATTAAAATAAAGTAAAACTGAGAAATCTCTACAGAAATTTCTACAAGTGAGAAATGTAACTGAGAAATCATTATCCTGAGAATGAACAAAACTCCTTTTTTTTTTGTTTTCATCTTGAGAAGTTCATTAGTTTCTTAAATATCTTAATTATATTAGACCTTGAATATCTAGTCTTCTTGTTTGTGATCCTATTACGCTTCCCCGTACAAATAAGAACTATTTTAACTAAGTTTTAGTTGGCAGGGAATCTTTATAGAATTAGAATCCACATTTCTCCATGCATATGCATATGGTTTTTCAGAAATTTCACAAGTACCTCTGCAGTTCATCCTTTCCTTGATTTTATCCTTTTAACTTTTTTTAAATTTTTTTATTCTGTCACTTTTGAATCTTAAAGTATCTAGTGTATGTTTAGGAAATATGTTTAAAAATTTATTTTATAAATCACTGTAATGTCTTAGGATCATGGTGTCTTGAGACTTTGCTATATGTGCCTACTTACATGTTTATTAGGCCTCTACCTTTATTCAGTCTTCTTTCCATATCTTGGAATAATCTTTGGTGATTCAATGTTTTACTTCTTTGTTTTATTTTTTTTACAAAAATAAATGCCATTCTAAACTGGCTGTGATATTGTCAAAATAGTTAATGAAAATGTGTTAGTAAAAAACAAAACCATTATTGTAGAAAGCTGGGAAACTGAACAACTATCTGTTTCACTTTTTATATGTTTTGGTTTTCCACTTCTTTAACACAAGAATGAAGGGGAAATTTGGTAAGACTCTTTTAACAGTAAATAAATTAACCTTTTTTAGACTGACATAAGCCTTTAAAGATAAAAGATATCTACAAAGAATGCCTTGCACTCCAGTGCCTTCATGTTTCATACTGTTTTTGAGACCAGAAGGCACCATTTCTGGACAATACATGAATGCTTAGAATTTAGATTTATTACCTTTATGCCATTCGTGTTTGTTATGATGACGGAGTACAATGGTTAGGAGAAGCAGAACTAGGAGCAGTATTTATTTCTAAAGGTGCATAGCTCTCTCCAGCATTTCAGACAAGATGATCTCTGCACCTCAATTTCTTGTCTGCAAAACAGGGCTGACGGCACATCCCTACCTCACAGAAGGTCATCAGCTACGTACTTTAAATGATTGTGTGTGCTGTTAGACGACGTAAGCAAATAAGAACATCAGTCAATGAGGGTATTAATAAAAAGCACAGAAGTATTCTTATCTGCATGGAGTATTCTATATCAAGCACACTGAGATCACCCATTAATATTCAGTGCCCTCTGTTATTATTACAAATATTATTTTGTTTCCTCTCTTGAAGATCTTATAGTCTTATAGGCATCATTCTAAGCTCATCCTTCTCTTATAATTTATTTCCTTTGTGTTTGAGACTGATGAGCTATAAATTGCTCATGAGATATAATGGTTTTGTAATCAGAAGCTGTAAAGAGTAGAACCTGGCATTATTTTTTTGCTTCACTAAACAGTTTTACTAATGAGGCTAATAATACAATGTCCCCATTAAAAGCTGAAACTCATTATATTTCTCCTGATTAAAGAAGGATAGAAGGAAAGAAGGATAAGCAGTTGTATTGTGAATTGTTTCTAGCAGATATCTTCACCCTTTGAGATGTTTTGGAGGCAGGATCACTAACACTAGGAATATGAAAGTAAGCAGTAGCTCTGTCAAAGTAAGATGGAAAACTAGGAAAGATTTAATTCATTCTTCTTGTCTCAAATATTTCCTTCCAAAATAATGCAAGTAAGCTCTCACTCAGCAAATTTATTTATAGCATCATAATATCATATTTCTTACAAAAATGCATTAGGAATGCAGCATCACATCCTATAACACTTTCACAGGGCTTGCTTTTTTCCTTCGACAAGTGAATAATGTTTGATCATAAAGACAGTATGCAAAGTGTACTATGTTCTGAGGAACTGAAGGTGTCACTGACTTTCTGGAGCCAGGCACCCTATGACTTGCCTTCCTCTATGAAATGTTTGGTTCGGTTTTGGTTTGTTTTTTCTGTATCCTCCATGAGAATTAATCATTATCCTCTGCAAGAATTCATCTAAATATTTCTGATTCTCTTGTGCGTGTAGTTCTGCATGTGTGCAAAAGTGGGAGAAAGTGATCCTCATCAGAGACATAGAGTTGTACGAGATTAATATTCAAGTCTCTGATCTCGGTAAAGGTGACTTAAGAATAGAGAACTGTGGTCTCCAAGGTGATGCATTTTTTTTTCTGGTTTTGATTTAAAAAAAAAAATCCCATTTCAAAAAGCTATCTCATTTTATGTAACATTCATAACTAGTTTGATTCCAGGCACCTCTTGAATTTCCAGACTAAGTGGGGAAGTACTACCTGGTTCTCATGCTTTTAAAGCATGGCAAGAAATGAAAAGAACTTTCCCAACCAGTTTGGATGGCTAAGAAATAGTAATTACAGAGTGTTAGAACTTTGACTGTCTTGCCTGGCAGTGGATGAATTGTGCCAGGTTCAGGAAAAACTTCTGTACAGTGAAAAAGATTTTCAGTTTTATTTTGCTTTTTGTAATTGTAGAAGTTCACTAATATTGCTTTCTGATGTAGCTTCAAGTCTTGGTTTGAAAGGTAAAGAAGTGTGTTAAATGAGTTAGTCTCTTTACCTCTTATCCTTTAGAGGAATGTAGAGTGGAGAATGGACCACCACTATTAGAATTTTTTTAAGTGCTGGAATATTTCCATGTTTTTTGAAAATGGTCCAATTTTTAGTTCAGGTATTCATACTGCTCCTTATCCAGATGAGAAGGGAGGGTCTGAGAAATTTTCTTTTCCCATTATTCTTAGCAAAAAGCATAATTTATTGGTATGCAGGCAAGTGTGACTGAAGTAACAGCTGCATCATTTCCATCAGATACAATGTTGGACACAAAATTTCCAATATCATTTGTATTTTGAAATGTGAAGACTCATTCCATGCCAGAAGTATAAGTCTGATTCCTCAGAGTGCATGCAGCATAAGTGAAATGAAATTATCAATCTAAATTTGTTTATATGTTTATGAGTTACCATTGTGGTTCAGGTTAGGAAGTTAAGTGGTTACTTCACAGAATAAGTCGCAGATTTTCTGTAAGGGTTCATATGATAACTTGAGATATTTAATGATGATATAAGTGTGTTGTTTTTTTCATGAAAAAATACTTATCTGTGCCCTGTGTCTCATCTCTTTCAATAGCCACAGTACTGAGGGGTCGTTTCTCATAAGTCAGGTATCTCTCAGTCCAATTGTCCTCTTGCGTAAATTATATCTTTTCAGAAGCTCCTGCTTTTACATTCTTACAGGAAATTCTAGTCACTGTTCATGTCTCCCTTACCTACCCCATTAGGACACACTGAAAAGGTAATTAAAAGAAAAGGAAATCATATGCCAACGCTGAGATATTAGTTTTACACCAGCTGAGAGCCATTAATTGAATTGAAATAGCCCAGCAAATGGACCTAATTTGAATAGCAATGACTTAGAAAATGTGTACCAAGCCTGAGGTGTTACTGTCAGTGGGGCAGACAAGTGCATTGAAAATCATGTCAAATAAAGACTTGCTTTCTTCTAATTTGACTAAAATAACTAATCATGCTTTTTTTTAAATCTCTGGGAGCTTGATTTGACTTGAACAAAATCAGGATTCAGTTTAAATATATAAAGTGAAAATATTTCAATGTTGTTCAGTCTCAATACAAATCCTGATATATGTAAATACTATCATTTTAAGACTTCTTAGAAATACATTTATTGCTACTGTTTCATTTTGCTAGCAAAATCAGCTAAATTTTCTAACTTGTAAGAACTTGCAGAAGTTAACTATGACTATATTTGCATGTCCAAGTAGAAAAGAATTGGAAAAGTTTATTTCCAGTTTATCCTCAAAGTATTTGATTTTTATTCAGTCATATCTGTACTGTAGTTTGCAATGAAAAATAGAAAAATCTTGGAAAAAACCAAACTGACGTGGTATTCAAGAGGCATTTGTGGAGTTTTTTTTTGTTTGTTTATGGGGCTGTATTTTTTTTTTAGAAGTAGTGGTATATAGCTAAACCATTCTTTTTTTTACATTTGCTAACTCGTTTCTCATGGATTTTAGAATAAGGAAACCTCTGTGGAGGACAAAAGAAATAATGGATAAGACTCATATTTTGGCCAAAATACAAATGCTGTTAACTACTAAAATTTTGACCTAACTCCATAATAGATCAGGATTGTTTCTTAATATCATTTTGTAAATAAAAATTGATAATTTCTGTAAGTGTAAGATTAGGTTGAATTAGTTTTAAAATTAATTATTTTTAAATTAAATAATTTTTTTAAAACTTTTTTCAGACTTAAAATGTTAGAGGGAAGATGACCCAAAAAATGGCATGTCCTTGAGCACCACAATTACCATTTTAGTTTATCCTAGTAATTGATTTGCTGTTCTAGTTTTGTTTCTGTAGAATTGTCCAGAGAACCTTGAGAATGGAT